>CABHPP010124274.1:0-15390 GCA_902168425.1 Peromyscus attwateri
TATTCTGGCAACAACGTAAATCAGAATTACATTAAATTTTGAGAATATCACTATAGGGTCAAAGGGCAAGGTAATAAGCTGGTGCTAGCTGTCTCTATGTGTCCTAATAATCCTCTGGATCAACAATTCAAGCATCTTCAGCTCAATATCTGTGGTGCTGAGATAACTAGAGATATTTCAGTGAAAGAACATGACCTGTGGGTGAGGACCCCAGCTCTGTGCAGGCACAGCTTACTATGGAGTCCATAAAAACTAAAAGGCTGGGACATTTTTTTTAATATTAATTGATTTGTATATACAAGGCAAAATAATCTCATTTCTGGGTATAACTCCTCCAAATTTTGCCTTAAAAGATGAATTAAATGTCATTTGGAAACAAATCCCCTGGATTTGACAGCAAAGTGGAGGGTGTAATGTTTAAGTATATCTCTAATGGATAGGGACATCTCACACTAATTAATTCACTGCAAACCATGGTATCATGGCCTTTATAAGACAATGAGGCTGAACAGGATTTAAAATAGAAAAAAATAGAAGAAGGAAGATACTTAGAAAAACTGGAGGAAGGAAGTAATGGTTTTGAGCCTAGGATTTCTTCCCTATGTTCTACATAATGTTCAGTGCATGGTGCAGATTCCATGACTGGGTCTTTTAGAAGCAGTCTAAATGGCTCAGTGTTTCAACCAAATGCATAGAGGTGTAGCTGGAGAAACGGCCTGGCAGTCAACAGTGCTTGCTGCTCTTGCAGAGAACCTGGATCTGGTTCCTAACACACACAAGGTGACTAAAAACCACCCATAACGCTAATTCCGGGGGATCTGATACCTTCTTCTGGCCTCCACAGGCACCAGACACATAATGTGGTGCATATATAAACATGCAGGCAAAGCACTCATATACATCAAAGAAGCACAACAAATCTTAAAACAAAATATGAAAAAAGAACCCCATAAGGGAAAGAAGAGTTGACATAAGGAGAGTGGCCTGAGGAGACTGAGCAAACTCCAAGCCAATGAGAGAGCCTCTTTTTAAACAGGAGGTGAATGGCACCTGAGAACCAACACCCAACGCCGACCCTCCACAGTCCCCACATGCACACATGAAACTGCCAAGGCTTGAATTCATGAGCAGCATGAATACGGAGGGGAATTGCTCATCCTGTCCTCAGGAAAGGACTTAAGA
This sequence comes from Peromyscus attwateri, assembly GCA_902168425.1. NCBI lineage: Eukaryota > Metazoa > Chordata > Mammalia > Rodentia > Cricetidae > Peromyscus > Peromyscus attwateri. The sequence goes on from CABHPP010124274.1 coordinate 1,183, forward strand.
TGATGTCAAGTCTTTGGAAATTCATGCCCAGCTAACCCCTTCTTCCTCATGAAAAACTGAATCCAGGAAAACCACATGGCTGTAAGATTAGTACTGTTAGGAATCTCATATCAGATCTGATAGTAGAAGCTGGCAGCCACCCAAACTGTGTCACCACATCTTCCAAAAGCTTGGTCATAACACAGATAACACTGGGATTCCCAAAGTCTCTCTTGATTGGATATCTGTACTGCATCCAAGAGAACAAAATGACTATCATTTATTGACTTTAAAAGCCCATTATTAAACATCACAGTGACTTACGTTTCCTCTTCAGCTTTCATTTGAAAGGCATCTTCTAACCAGTCTAATAACTTGTGTGTAAACTCACTCACATCTTGCTGTGGAAAGAAAAAGGGTTGGTTGGTTGATATTTGATCCTATTAACAAAGATGCTAGATGCTGTAAAATAAAACTTACAGCCAGTCAGTACTCACAAAAGTAGAATGTGACTGTGTCCCATAAAGTGCAATAAATTTCCATAATTTAACCAGCATAAAAAAAATCAGTATTTTAAAAAGTATTATAGTCACAAGATTTCATTTTAGTAAACACACACACACACACAATGTAACAAATGAATTTGTAAAAAAAATATTAGTTACCTCCGCCTATATGCTTTTGCAACGAATCCATGAAATGAAAGACTTCCTTTCACCCAGACTCTCTGTTTTATACAAAATTATCATCATCTTTTCTCTTAGGAAAAGACTAGTGCCTTTTGACAACTGTTTTTTTAATTCATATATACTTTTTGATCCATATTTACTTTTATCAAGATATTTCTTAACTTTAGCAATTAGTAAGTCCAATAATTTAGTCTACAATTCTCTAAACCCCAAGTGAATTCTACATTCAGAAATAAATAAATATCACCTCTTGTTGTCCCTTTCTTTGGTGGCTGATCCCCTAACACAGAAAAGCAGGAGTAAGTGTTGGCCCACATAATCACTACCACCACTTACACAGTGTTGCTTGGAAGACAGAATAGGTTTAAAAAGAGAAAAACCACCCATGATATCCAGTTCATGGTATCAAGACTAGATAGAAGAGTCCACATAGGTAACTTTCCCTAACCAAAGTAGCCTCGAGAATAAAGTAACTGCCTATGTTTTTCCACCTAGTGCTTAGGTCAACCAATCCACCTATAAAACGCTGATTCTAAGGTCTAGGAAGAATAGCAATTCTAGTGCTCCAGAAGTAAACAGAACTGAGCTCAGCACACAAGTCTAGTTCTATCATCCTGGGTAAAACAGCAACAAAAAATTTACTCAGAACCTCAAAGAGTAACTTTTATCAAACATGGGTCTTTGTAGAAATTACTACTAATCTCCTGGTGAATTTAGCTTAGATAAAAGTGATCCCTAACTCCAATAGTGGCCATCCCTTGGGACATAGAACAAGAGAAGGCAGTAGGCACAAATGAAGACAGATAAAAATCAAAACTAGCCTCCCAGGGTCAAACGATACCAGAAAAAAATAATAGATGCAGGAAGGACGCTCCTCCTGTCAGAGAGCGTGGCTCTGCAGAATCTTACTTCTAAAGCCTTGGCCTCATGGTATATTAATAATTTTCTATTGTTCCTGAGCCAGAAGATTTAATTTATAAATGTTCTTAAACAACTTTACTCATCTTAAAGCCTGTAGCTAAAAAGAACCAGCAATGTTTTCTAGTTATCACAAGTCTTGGAAAGAATTATTCTGTCTTTTTTTGTAATCAATCTAAAATTTACAATTATAAAATGAAAATTTAGCAAAGTTCACTAGGATGAACAAGTGAGATCTTAAGAAACTTAAGATCTTAAACTCCAAGAAAAGTATGATTAATATTGACAGTATTACCATACACCAAAGAATCTCCCATAAAATTGCTTCATATTTCCAAACACGACATATTCGGGGAGAACATGAAACACAAGTACAAAAGACATTAAAAGTAATCACAATACTCGTGTGCTTTGGGTACGTATTTCACTAACTCACTAATGTGTATGTCAGAAAATCACACATGTACCTCTAGAGAAAAAGAAGCCACAACAATAAAACTAGCTGGTCCACACAAGGCAAAGGTATTCACACCGCAGCGTTCAGAGCACAGAACAGCAAAGTACCCAGCCCTGTCCATCAGGACATTCACTCTAACAGAAGAGCCCCATATCTGCCCCAGCTTTAAGTGGAAAGATACCGAAAGATCAATGGGCTTCTGTGGAAAGTAGGGGGGCGGGGAGTAAACGTGGAAAGCAGGCAAGAAAACGTGTCAAAGCACGAAAGCTCGTGTAAAACTCACTTTACACCAAGAGTGACTAGAGGACCGCCACCAATCACAGCGAGGAGGAGGCTAGAGCAGTAAGTTAATACTGAGCAAATGAACAAAGACATCGGGACCGGAAGCAGTGCTCTAAAGCGGTGCTTTGGGATCATTTGGGGAATATCATTTTATTACTTTAGCTTGTGTTAGTATTGCTGCAGTGAGAAAGAATGAGTGAGGAAGCCAAGTAGACGGAACACATGAAAAGCACTGGGCTGTTTTGGAAAAAAAATTTAAAGGGAAAACACCACAATAGAAAACGTTGCTGTGAGCACTTTGTGTCCGCGCATATTTTCTATACAGCTTCCAATTTTTTAAAAAGAAAAATCTAGAAGATAGAAACACATATTTTCTCCTGAATTCTGCTCTAAATTTCCATTTTATGAATCCAACAGGCCGGGGCTCTGTCACCCTCTTTCTCTAGCGTCTTCTATGTCCCTTCAGCGCCGCTGACTCTTCAGTATTTATTACTTCCAACAGCCGTATGTGCTCCTATCAGTGTGCTCTTAACCCGTCTGACTTTTCAAGTAGCAACGTTGGTGTACAGACATGGCTCTTTTGCCATAAGAAATCATCCACAATATTGTTTTTAACAAATGTTAATGAAAGGGTACTATGATATAACCATTAAAAGCAAGAAAAATGACTGAAGCAGTATTTTTCAAAAACCTTACAGGCAATTGAGGGAAACTAATCCCGATCAGCAAAGGCAGGGGCATGAAAACCACAAATACAATCCTGCACTTGGGTCATCACACTTTTGTTGAAATCGTTACTTACAGGGGCTGGAGCGATGGCTCAGTAGTTAAGAGAACTAGCTACTCTTCCAGAGGATCCAGATTCAACTTCCAGCACCACACGGTGACTCACAACCATCTGCATCTGCATCTGCATCTGCATCTGCAGGGGATCCAATGTCCTCCTCTAGCTTCCAGGCACACACCAGGTACTCATATAGTACATTATATATTATATATGTATATAATAGTCTTCATTTTGTTCACTACTTTTCTTTCCCCTTTTTTTGGTTTTGTGAGACAGGGTTTCTCTGTGTAGTTTTGGTGCCTTTCCTGGATCTCACTCTGTAGACCAGACTGGCCTTGAACTCACAGAGATCTGCCTGCCTCTGTCTCCCGAGTGCTGGGATTAAAGGCGTGTGCCACCACCGCCCGGCTTTGCTTTTCCTTATCAACTTCCATCATTCTATAAATTACAACTTCATTTACCTTAATACCTCCAATTTGGTCATGTTTTTGCTTAGTTTAAAAGTTTTCCAAATAAGAAAATAATGATTTCAATGGCTTCAAGTCATTATTAATAAAGTTTAGTAATGTCATCCTAAATCAACAGATACACTTGAAAAAGTGTCATAAAGATCTATAAAATTACATGGAAACACTCTTTTAGTGACATTTATCTTTTAATGACTCACCTGCTGTGAATCATTTGATTTGAAGGCATCCTTCAGAATCTCAACTGCTCTAGATGGATCAACATATTTCCTCTTGGTACCAACAAGAAGTGCAAAAAGATACCTCAGTTCCCGCATAAAAGGCAAATTTCGATGTTCCTGCAGAGAGAAGGAAAAAATAAAAATAAAAACAGTATCCCCACTGAAATCAGCAAACTATTCACTGGTCAACAGATACTTCAACAGGAACCAGACAGTAACTGACATCTATTAGGACAGATCTGGCACTCTATCATGTTGAAAAGGAGTGTCAGCTACAAAACTCAAAGGAGTTAAGAACTACAACAGAGGACCTTAGGCTAGCCTCACAATTTCTGCATAAATACCACATATTCATAGCAAATTATGTCACTACCCAGCCAAGAATATCCAGCTCATTTAAGTCCGTTCATTATAATCTTCCCATTCATCAGGGTGCAGCTGCTGCCGACAAGGACGACCAGAAGAGCCAACAATGATCAGTGAGAGCTCAGCACACGCCAGGCACCATCGGAGTGCTGTTCTCCAATGAGCCCATTTAAACCAGACCCTCCTCATCTAGGAGTGCTTTAGACCCCTCCAAGTCAACAGCGCCTCAAACGCTCCATCTACTGGAATGAGTCTTTGAATACGGACCACACTGTCAGTTCTCATCCGATGACTCTAATCATTTAACTAATATTAGGCCTGTGTCTAATCCTTACTTAATGACCTAATAAAAACTAACCCAAATATATATATATATATATATATATATATATATATCTTTATACTTTATTAATAAAAGCATTAATACATTTTGTAAATTATAAGATTCAGAATAAATTCATTGTAATTGCTGTAATTTTTCAATTTAAATGTTTAATAAGTATAATGTTAGCATAATCATTAATCAGATCAAGCCCTAATATGAAATCTTAATTTTATTCTCACTGGGATTACAGATTTCTCAACAATTTCAATGTCTTTTCTCTTTTATGCTACACAAAACAGGTATTCAGTTTTTACTGGTTGATTATATCCAATCTTCTGGGAAAAAAATGAGTTTTAGTCACTACTTATTTTAAATCAAAAACATTTAAAAATCATGAAATGTATGTAACTTGGTGAAATGCTTTAGGGCAGCAAATTAGAAAATCAGTTCTCATAGTAGTCTTTGCAACAGTAATTTTAGCATAAATTTTCAAGATACTATCTAAATTTGGGAAGGTTTTTAATTTCCATGATTGGCATTACTATAGCAGTATCAATATAGTTTTATATAACTGATGTTCAGAGCAATATAATCTACAGAAAAATTATTGTTCTCTCAATGCACTAAAAACGAAGCCTTGAGAAACAGGAAGAAATTCAAAGCCTTGTCATTTAATCCCCAAACTACACACACCACTGAACCATTCTCTCATAAATTAATTCTAAAGTGAAATCTCTAAGCCATAAAGAACTCCAAATGACATTTATTTAAATACATGTTCCATCAACAGGAATAAGAATAAAGACAAAACATATACATGAAAAAATTAACCTTTTGTCCAGTCTTTCACTCTTTCTCCAACTGCCCTATATAAGTAAGTTTTCAAAGTATAAATATTATTAATTTTAGTCTACACAACAATTTCCCCCAGTACCCTGTTTCCTAACATCCACTTCTTCATTATCACTCAGCCCATGACAAATGAGGATACTCCTTATCAAATATAAGGATGAAACAATTTTTTTTTGTTTTGATTTTTCAAAACAGGGTTTCTCTGTGCAGCTCTGGCTGTCCTGGAACTCTGCAGCTCCGAAGTTCTGTAGACCAGGCTGGCCTCGAACTCATAAAGATCTACCTGCTTCTGCCTCCTGAGTGCTGGGGTTAAAGGCATGCGCCACCACCACCTAGCACAATTTTTTTTTTAATTTTTTTTATTTTTATTTTATTTTATTTTTGGTTTTTCGAGACAGGGTTTCTCTGTGTAGCTTTGTGCCTTTCCTGGAGCTCACTTGGTAGCCCAGGCTGGCCTTGAACTCACAGAGATCCGCCTGCCTCTGCCTCCCGAGTGCTGGGATTAAAGGTGTGCACCACCAACGCCTGGCTACAATATTTTTTTAATTAAGAGAAATTCTGCCAAGATTATTTGGAAAGTAAAATATTTTGAAACATCTCTCTGTCTCAGCCAATACCTGCAGCTAGAAAATCTGTCTATCAAAAAGTATAGCATTATACAATAAAACAGAGCAACTACTCCATTTGACTAAGTCATAGAAACATTGGCACACATAAAAACTATTTGAGCACTACTACTTTTATAAACAGGCTTGTTGTGGTATAATTAATGCACAATATATACACCATTAAAAAACACACAATTTCCCAAGCTTTTCGTATGCATTATCACCATCCAGATAATAAACCTATTTATTCACCACCCCAAAATGTGGTCACTCCCTAGCCATCTCAGCTAACAATAGTCATGTTGCATTTTCTGGACATTTATACAAATGGAATTATCCTCTAGGTATTTGCTTTAGACTGCTTTTGTGCAACCAGTATACTTTTTAGTGCTTCATCTACATGTATGTGCACACTAGTAATTTGTTATAATTGACTGCTTTGTAGCATTTTATTGTACATTTATTAAATTAAATACAATTTATTTTAATCCAACAGTCTCATCTTCAGTTGCTGCATACACTGGTGTGAAAATTCTTGTGGAGATACTTTCATTTGTTTTATAAAAACTTTGGGGGGGGCTTGGAAATTCTCAGCTCAAAGAATATCTGTATGTGGGAGACAGGGATCTGCCATTATTTTTCAGATAACAATTATCCTATACACTAAACTTAACAATAGTTAAAATAAGGGAGTATATAATTCCAGATGAACAAACTCTATCTAAAATACAAACTAGACTTTTTAAGGAAGTCCTGCCTCTTATTTGAAATGCACACAATATTAGTGGGAAGCTTTATTTGCTTAAAAGATATTCTTAGCAGTGATTGCAAATGGCGTCTCTGTAATATGATTAAAGCAATCCCAGGTGTAGTCTGTATCTTAACACATTGGATTTCAAGTTCACTGTAACAGTAAACATGTCATGAGTTCAATGTAAATTCACTATTGAAAGACAATGGCAAATGTTATATTTACACATTTAAAACAGAAAATATCTTTCATTATCTCGAGTGAATTTAGCATAAACCAGTGACTGACAATTACTCACAATTCCAACATCGGTTTAAAAGGCATCAAGCACAGTTTCCCACTGTTACCATGCCATAGCAAAGACTTCACTTATCAAAGTTTATGCAAATTTTCACAATATTCTTCTACATAAGAGCCTTTCAAGGAATGGAAACGGTAACTCTCCTTCCACTGCAAGAAATAAACTGCTCTAGCATGTGCTCATTACACACTCCACTAGGCCCACTAATTACATACTCCCCTACCATGAGCTCATTACACAGTCCTCTACCATGTGTTTATTACACACTCCTCTAGCATGCACTCATTACACACTCCTCCAGCATGCACTCATTGCACACTCCTCTACTATGCCCTCATTACATACTCCTCTAGCATGCACTCATTACACACACTTTTAGCATGTGCTCATTACACACTCCTCCAGCATGAGCTCATTACACACTCCTCTAGCATGCACTCATTACACACTCCTCCAGCATGCACTCATTACACACTCCTCTAGCATGCACTCATTACACACTCCTCCAGCATGCACTCATTGCACACTCCTCTAGCATGTACTCATTACACACTTCTCTAGTATGCCCTCATTACATGCTCCTCTAGCATGCACTCATTGCACACACTTTTAGCATGTGCTCATTACACACTCCTCTAGCATGAGCTCATTACACACTTCTCTAGCATGTGCTCATTATACACTCCTCCAGCATGAGTTCATTACACACTTGGCCAGCATAGCTGAGTACCCTAAGAACTTCACAAGTAACTCTGGTATATACACACAGACAATGACTTCTTTTTAAATAAAGTTACAAACTGATTTGGTCTTATCAAACTATGAAAAATAAGGGATTGAAGTTCTATAAAATGGTAAAATAAAAGGAACGAAAGTTAAGCACAGCACCCATAAGTACCCAGTTGGAAGTAATTCTAACTAATGCATATAAATTATACATGCTTCTACTGAGAGATGAGAAGGGCAGACTGGTATACTAACGTGATACAGAGAGGCAGCAGTCCAAACTCCCTTGGAAAGACTTACACTTGAAGACATTTGCTTACTTTCTCTAGCAGTATGGCATTGTTAAATTGCCTTGATTCCTTCTTTTTTTAAAGTAGTTGTTCAATGGCCTGATCCAGCACAGAGATTGTGGCCTAAAAGTTGGCTGAAGTACAGGTTTTATTTCCTCTAGTGTGCGTTATAAATGTTTCATGTATTTGCAGAAAAAGTGGTTTTAAAAATTAAACACTAAAAGGATAATGTAACTTAATAATTTATCACTGTACCAATGGGTCACACAAAGTTCAGTACATCACTGAAACCCAAAACGTCACCTCCTTTGTTTTTGCAGCCCATTTCTTTAAGGCCACTGGCTCTATACAGAAAATGACCCAGTACCTGCACCAAAGTACATCATCCTCCCATACAATGGTTTTCTTCCACTCAGTATAAATTCATGCATGCAAATCAGTCCAATTTTATTAAGATTAAAATTATAAAATTTATAAAAAATGAAATAGGAAACAATACTGTATAACAAACACTTTTATAGGGCTTTACATGCTTACCTCATTTAGACTCCTCAGCATCTCCAGGAAATAATTACTGTTACTGTCTACACTACAGATGAGGAAATCCCAAAAGAAATGAGGAAATCCCAAAAGAAATGCAACTTGCTTTAGACCCGTAACTAAAACCCAAGCATCAGAGCCTGGAGTCTACTCTTTTCAACCTCCCTCTGCCTACCACTAACTTCCAACACGGAGGGATGGGTTTGCCCTGGACCACCACTCGTAACTGAGCTTTAAAGGATTCTTCCTGATGACCAAGTGAAAAGAAAGGCTGACGCTGACAATAGCTGTGAGGGGTCCACTGAGGAAAGCCCTTCAATTATACAATGCAGCCTATGGGTGTACTATAATTCGACAGCCCTATGAGTGAGGGGTCCTAAACTGGCCACATGGTATTGTGGTATGCTATTGTGACACACAGAAGAAGAAAATTCCCATTTATGATACATAGATAAAAGGATAGGAAACTACTGTAATAGAGATTAATGACATAACAGTAAAATTTGAACAGTTTCAGGTTTGATGGAGTAAGTAAATGCTCCCAAAATTCTTAAAGAGAAAAGAACATAAAGACTGTAAGTACTCGGCTTTTAAAATCTTTTATAATTTTACCTTTTGGTTTCGGGGTAAATCTTGAGCATTTGATGGAGGCTTGTAATTCAGAACTAATCTTCTAAATTCCAGAAGATTGAATAATGACTGAAAAAGAGCAATTTAAAATATCTAAGAGAAAATTCTAGTAATGGAATTGTGAATATCACTGTTATCAAGACTCATTCTTGACAATTATACTATTTACATAAAGAACTGTTGCAACCAGCAAAAGAATGGCTATTTTTCTTCCTGAGAAATGTCTATTTTTTATATTTTAAAATAGTATTCTCATTTTTAAAATATTTTTGGATGGGGATTGCAGGGAATTGAACCCAAGGCCTTGTGTATGCAAGGCAAGTGCCCTGGCTAGTATGTTATATCCAGTACCAATATATTATTCTTTCTAACTAACACTTATCCTACATGCAAAGCACAAAACTGTACAAGGACATTTTTAAAGCATACAGAGTATTACATTATTAAAAACTATTTAGGCTACTATGTAATTAACATAAAATTTTCCTAAACTGGATAAAATACAGTGAAGAAGTTTTTAGATGTGTTCTATTTCAAATTAATTACCTACAAAAATTAAGTACAAATCAACGTACTCATCAGATACTAGGTGAAAAAATACAAAATATTACATATTCTCTTGATGGCCAAGAAAACAAAACCTGGGAGACAAATATATAATTATAAAAATAGAATAATGCAAAAGTACATAGTAGACTAGACACTCATGAAAGGCTTTCTAGCATGGCGTTTGTTGATGGTATTTTAGCTGCTGGAAACCGAATCAAGGCCTTGGACTTCCTCTACCACTGAGCTCAATTAGCAGCCACACAGGATGACCTTAAGTGCTTGCTAAAAGGTGCTTTGTAATCCACTAATGACATCATAACATTTGTTCAGAACGAATATACAATATTACAGACTATAACACATACTTAATAGAAATAAATTCATCTGAGCATCTCTGTAAGATTCTCCTTATAAATATTTTACATACATGTAACTATTCCTAGGAGTTTTACAGTGTTGGGATAAAGGTATGTGCCACCACACCCAGTAAGGATTTTTTAAATTAAACATTATGAGCAGATAAAATAATTCATTTTCCTGTTGTTATTATTTTGTTCCTTTGAGGAGGGATCTTGCCATTAGCCCAGCTCATTGATTCACACATTTAATAAGTACCTATGGAATACCCATGGCATGAACAACACTAGGGGACAAAGGAGAAAGGACACTTAAAATATGCAGTCTCTTCTTCCATGAGAATTATCATCATATGCTGGAAGATTAAAAGGATGAAAGGAGGGTTGTAAATCAGAAAAGATACAGATAAGGCTGCAGATGAGAAGCTAAGCAGAAAGGCAGTATTTTAAAGCCAGAGCTTAACCCAACAAAAGGCTTTGATCACAGTAGCAAGAGTAAGGAAATCAAACAAGGAAAAGGAATACAGAAAAGCAGAGCTTTCAGATTTGTGAAATATCAAGAAGAGAAATTATCAGACATCATACACCTCTTGATAAACACAAGTAATGACTGTGATACGCAGCAAGGGCTCACTGGGGCATTTCAAGACAAAAAAAGACTAGCAATGCTGCTCCACTCTAGGAGGGTGGTGACAAGGTGATGACCTTGAGACATGGCACCTGGAAAAAGTCACCTCCTTCTCAATACAGTGGTAGAGGAGGAATGCTTGAGATTGTAGAAATAGGCTAGAGCTTAAGAGTGGAGTCTCAACCACTCTTGTGATGGATTTTAAGAGAAAACTGCCAAAGAAGCATGAGAATCCCACAACCATGCTTTGTCTTCCCACTCCAATGTCTTCCTTGATTCTGAGCAGTAAGAACTTCCTTTGGTGTGGGTATGCAAGTAAAGAAGCTGCTTTTTCTCCATTCTATAAAGATTTATGAAGTAAGGGATTCTAGAAGTCCAGTTCATTTCACTTCCAAGTGCCTGTCCACGGAGAAGCAGCTGCTGCTGTTTGCTGCTCTGAGCAGGTGACACAGTTGCCTCCATCTTGTCTCTAGACCCTGGGAGAGTCTAGAACTAAAACTGCACAGAGCACTCAAGTCAGTGTGAAGGAATTCCAATCAACCCTGCAAGTTCCAACAAAAGCTTTGGGTGCTAATGGAGGCAGCATTCATCGAAAAGTGTCATTTCTGAGTGAGTAGTCACATCTCAGCTCACACCTGAGAATCAAGTGATGTCAGAAAAGGAAAAAGAAAGGAGTCTCATAACTAAACATAAAACAGTAGCTCCTGGAAATAATGGTGAACATTGGCAATACAGTAAAAAACACAACTGAACACAAGTGAACACATGATGTCTTCTGCCCACAAATTTCCATGGTATGAAGCTTCATGTCTTCCCTAAAAATCACTTTTGTTAGATTGTGATAACTCAAACTTCTAAAGTGAGAAGAGTATTTGTGCTGGGTGTTTAGATTTCTGCTAGAGAAGTCAAATTTTCTTTAATAGCTAAATTTGCTATCATAGAATAACAAATTTTAAACTAATAAAACTACTACTTTGTATTAAGGAAGAATATATCTCTTTTTTTCAGTATGTTCCTTACACACACACACACACACACACACACACACACACACACACAAAGCTTGGTCACCTAGTGAACTTAGGGTAGATGGATGGTTACTCCATCACATTTGAGCTGAGACAGTAAAAGAACTTATTAACATAAACAGGGTTCCCATGGCTCTGTTAATAATAATTTATCACTTCAAACGGGAATTTCCAGTGAATATTGTCAGGAGAAGTGAAGAACGTTTATCTAACTATCAAATACTGGCTATGTGTAGGGACTTCCTCTTCTTGAACTTCTCAATGAAAAGTGCCTGAATGAGAAGCATTACTGTCCACAGTGCTCGGAAGAAGGCAGCCCAACACATTCAGGAGCACTCGGATCACAGCTTCACATCTGTTCCTCTAAACTAGGCCATGGACAGAACCTCAATAATACACAGTGAAGAGAAAGAATCTACAAGGACAGTCCTAAGACTCAACGGTAAGGCCCACAGGACTTCCAAGTATCATGTAAATGTTATCTATTGCTTTGGGTACATAAGTGAAAAAAAATTTACAATGAAGCCTACTGTCTAAGAAGCCATAGTCATCCAGATACCCTTAGAGTGTTAATGTATTAGGAAACCAAAGAATGAGCCCTCTTACTTAGCGGTGTCTATCATAACATAACAGAAAGGAGGCAAGTCCAGAACAACCAAAGGAAATCTACTTATATGGCCCAGGTGCCACAAAGCAAGCGGGGGTGGTGGTAGCTTAAAACCTATACTAACTTCACAGAAAAGAATTGAAATCACAGATTAGTCACCGAGCCATGACAACCAGCTGACAGAGAATGAAAGGCATGAGATACTTATGTCACTGTGTGCAAGCCAAAGCCAGCATGAAAACATAGACTCGGAAAGCTACAAAATAGTCTTTTTGAGCATAAAAACAAATGGTACATATGCCCAATGATTTCTAAGTCCTTCTTAGGAACAGTAAACAATTAAGCTACATTTTAACGGCCTTATGAAACTAAACACAAAATAATTAAAGAAGGTTTAATTTAAATTGTGAAATTTGATTATTCATACTAACAGAATGAAAAAGAATTACGACAACTGTCATTATTCTACAAAAGCTGAAAATCAAAGATCACACTAAATATATTATCAAAAATGATTATTCCTAGTTGAGAAGACAGTGAGTGTGTGTATTTACAAACATCTCCTATTTTGGAGAAGGCTAACAAAACATTCCACAAGGATTTTTTAAGGTAAAAATAAAATGTGTTAATCTTGATTTATCAATATTTATTCTTTTCAGCATTCTAACATATGTACTGTGATGTATTTGCACATCAACACCAGCCTCAAACAAAATGCCTCTTTAAAGAGTCAATTTGTAATTGTGAATAGAATAGTATATTTTATAAATATTTTCCTTATGTATAAATAAGCTGATCTGATTCACAAAAATAGTTAATTCTAATTTCCTACCTTGGTTACAATTATTCTCTCAACTTTCAGAGAAATACCAACAAAATTACCTTCGGTCTACCTCTTCAGAAATCAATAAAGGCAGCAATTACAAAGGCAAGAAAGCAGGAGAAATTAATCTTACAGAAATGGATGGTATTAACCTGTGTTCTGTTGAAAATCTCATAGTGGAACCAGGCATTGTGCTACAGGCCTGTAACCCTAGCTAGCACCCAAGAGACTGAGGCCAGCCTGGGCTACCTACTAAGAGCTGATCTGAAAATTAAATTTATTTTTAAAAAGAAGACTCTGTTTGAAGACAAAGCAACTTTTAATTAGCCAGGTGTGATGTCTCAAACCTATAATCTCGGCCCTCCGAAGCTGAGGTAGCAGATCCTAAGTTCTAAGCTAGCCAGGGCAATATGGCAAGAACTCATCTACAACAGAGAACAAAAGTCCCACTGGGAATCCAGGACAAGAGAGGCTAGGCAATTCTGCAATCAACCCACTAAAGCACATACATGGAAATCCTACCTGAACTTCTACTTAAACCATACACGAAACTGCACGGCCCACACCACTGCTCCCCAGGCCTCCTGATTAAGAGCTGAACCCCAACCCGTACCTGGATCACAGCGCTAAACCAGCACGTGTTGCCAACGTTCTTCAGCCCAACCGGAGCTTTGTCTTGTCGTTTTCGGTCATAAGGGTTTCGAGAGTCCCTCCAAACTTCTGTGGGTGTTTTCTTCAAACATGCTTTATTCTCTGCTATGCTGGCTTCCAGAACTCTTAAGAAATGAAAACAGAGTGTGGAAAAAGACTGACACTGTTACAGAACACACTAAGCAACTTCATGTGGTGGGTGAACTTGAAGATGTCGTTACACAGCTCTAATATGTTCTGCAAAGTAATACGTGATGCTGACATTACTCGCGTAGCAATTAGGTGTCATTAAGAACATGGCAGTGGCTTTCCCACATAAACACACCCCTCCATCAACACCTGAGGCAGGTGAGGTAGAAGAGCTGACTCTGAGGTCA
>CABHPP010124274.1:15400-46022 GCA_902168425.1 Peromyscus attwateri
GGAGAGTGGCCCCTATGCCATGCCTGGACAACACAGTAGGTGTAGGTATGGGAGAACTAACCCTGAGGACATGACAGCAGGAGAACTGGCCCCGCCCCTTGCTCATCCAGGCAAGGGGTGAATTAGCCAGAGCAATGCAGGAGAGCTCACCCTGGTGGTGAGGACAAGGGAGAGCTGGCAGGTTGGCCACCCCTGAAACTACCCAGGCCCAGAACCAGGGTTATGGGTTAGCCCACCCCAACATCCACTCCATCTGTGATCTGCTGGAGCATGTGAAGGGACCAGTCCAGCAGACCCAAAGCTGCAGGATCTCCACAACACAAGGCAACACAGGACATCCAAGAGGAGTTCCAGGGAGGGGCCAACATCAATAGTGTAGGAGAAACCAGAGGCCTCGAACCAGGCCAATGCCTCTGTTATGAACACTTGCAAATACAGACACATGGATAAAAGGGTTTACTGCATGACTCACTGTGTCACACTGCAGCTTCCATGACGAGATTAAGTTTTCTTTTTTTCTCTGAAATTTATCTTATTTTATTTATTTTGGGGAAGGTTGCAAGGGTAGAGGATGGATACGAAGGGACAGGGAAATGAATGGGATGGAGATGCATGATGTGAAAGACACAAAGAATAAATAATAAAAAATTTAAAAAGTTAAAAAAGAATATGGTAGTGTCGATAACCAACAGATAAAATGAAGTACACTAAGAAAAAAATTGAGATTATTTCCTCAGAAAATTTCAAACACAAAACCTCAATCAGATTAACAGTAATCACAGTCCTTAGCTACACACACACACACACACACACACACACACACACACACACACACAGTGACAATCTGGTCAAGGTTACACTACATATGCAACAGTGGTCCTAAGAAAGTACAATGGAGATGAAGCTCCCTTTGCCTAGTGGCCTAGTGTGACAACAGCATGCATGTGATGAAGCCAGTATGAACTGTACTTCCAGTCCTCAAACCTCAGTATCTACAGTTATGCACAATACAAAGCGCTCAGCAACTGTGACACTGCATTTAGACATTCAAAATGCTACGCATCAACACCTGAGGCAGGTGAGGTAGAAGAGCTGACTCTGAGGTCATAAGATCAGGAGAGCTGTCCCTACCCCTCATCAACTGCAGCACTCGGGAGAGTGGCCCCTATGCCATGCCTGGACAACACAGTAGGTGTAGGTGTGGGAGAACTAACTAACTGCGATATTTTATACTATTCATACCCTACTACAAAGCACACTGTAAAAGGAATGCCACAGTGTGTTGGCAGAAGCCTCACACCTTTCATGTTTGTCTCTTGACTGTAGCAAGGGACCACATGGAGGTGTTAAGCTACGGGATGACATCTAGGTGTTTGTAACCACATTCTGATGAACTTGTCTATCCACAGCTTTTCAGAATTCTCTCCAGAATTAACCAGTATATATTACTATGTGGTACTTGAACTAGAAAACACTGACACAAGCTGCAGAGAAAGCTCAGCTCTTCAAAGCTAGGCCTAGTAGTCTAAGCTGGGGTCATCCTTGGGGAGTCCTGGGAACTTCGCTAGCAACCAGTTTCTCCCTATCCCTGTTGTCTCTATCATGGTATCTCTTTCATTGCTCTCCCACTCCATCCATGTTCCAGCTCGACCATCCCGTTCCCTTATGGTGCATGAGCAGCCTTTTTGGAGCCCACTACCTATGATGGGACACCTCGCACAGCCTTGAGGCAGGGGGAGGAACTTGGACCTGCCTCTGCTAAATGTACCTCCTCATGGGAGGCCTTACCTTCTTATTGGAGGGAAATGGGGGATGGGTTGCGAGGGGAAGGCTGGAGGGGTGAGAGGAGGGAACAGGGGGATCTTTGATTGGTATGTAAAATGAATAAAAAATATTTCTTAATATAAATAAATAAATAAATAGCTAGGCCTAACATGGTCAATGACATAATTTTGATCCACAGCACTTCAAAAATAAATAATCAGGTAAAATATAATGATCCTGTCACTCATCAATGTACACACTTATGACCATGAACTCTGATCATGAGTTCAAGGTCACCATCAGACACACAATAAAACCCTATCTGAAAAATTTCAAAGAAATGAACCAGTAAATGAGTAGCAGGGATTACAACTGGAGAAAAGAATCATAACCTAGCAATATATATTTGTAAGGTAGCAATTTAAATATAAAACCAACAAATATTAAGTAATTTTTAAAAAAACTAAGCTCAAAACCAAAATATCAGGGAAACATATGACAGAATTATAGATACTAATCTGGGATATAAGCTTCTAGTATTTTCATATTAATATGCTTATATAAATTGATGTAAACAAAAGTATTTATGTGCATTTGAAAAATAACATTCGCAGCAAGTATACCTTTTATTTTACAATATTTAGCCTCCACAAACAAGCACACATGAACATGCCTATGTACACACAAAGGCAATAAAAAATGTCACTACACAAAATAATTATGTACCAAATCATATGTCCAATGAAGTCAAAAACATTTACCATCAGCTTATTTAAAAAAAAAAAAAAAAAAAAACCTCAACTCCTGCGATAAATTCCTAAAGGTGAACTGGACAGTAGATTCAAAAGAACAAAAAAGAAACAAAAAATTAAAGAAAGAAAGAAATTTGTGACAAAATTATGAACTCCATAATTAAAAAATAATTAAAAGGTTCAGAACTAAAGGAAGTTTGATTACATGAAATGTAAAAACAATACAAGCACATATCAGTGATTTTTCTAGAATGAAGTATCTTATTGCTCTTAAACGTCGTCTGTCTTTTCCTTTCTGGAGTGTAGAGGGATTCACACTGGCATGCTGTGAACATGCTCTTACCGGCTGATGGCTTGCTCCTCATCCGTTATTCCAGTCTCCCTGAACGTCCTGTTTGATTCTGCCAAACTCAAAGCAATCGCTCTCTGAAGATCATCTTTGTCATCTCCGGTGAGATCGATCACATCTGAAAAGCAAAACTAGCTCTCTCAGAACCAAGGCACACAAATGACAGTGAACTCCCCCCACAGAGACTAGATGCCCAACAAACCGTGACAAACCAAAGCAGTACTGAGCTAACGCTCTGCTTTATACATGAACATATCTTTCACAATCCAAACATGGTTACTATGAACTAGCCTTGCAAATTAATAGTTTCTTCTATAAAATCTACCAAAAGTAGTGAAAAGAAGAAAAATCTTGGTATTTATTTATTTACTATACAATCTTTTATTAAAAGCTAATAAGCAGAAAGCCTGCTGGGAAAATGGTTTATCAATAAAAAGCAAAATAAACACTACCAAACACTTACATTGGTGCTCTCTGATTGTGTATATATCATATTGACTGGCCACAGGGTAGGGGTGTGTGTGTGTGTGTGTGTGTGTGTGTCTGACATTGTGGATAGTCGTTAGCTCTAATGAAACGTAGGAAAGGAGATGAAAAGAGTTGTCACTTTTTGTTTTTTACTCTTCTGTACTATGTGATTAATTTAGGCCAGATGCCCTTCTTTTCATTGAAAACAAGATTTTTCACTTACACAGAGGTATGCAAGCGAATATGCTTGTTCCATTTCTTAAAAAAGAGCTTGAACACTGCAATTCCACTTCTGTATCCAATGCATAAAAGCCACAACATCATCACCATCAGTAAAACATGCTCAGGGCAGCGCTGCACTGAGCAAGAATGGTATACTTTGACCTAGCCCACAAGAGCTGAGAAATGTTAATAACAGTGTAAGGACAGAGAATGGTACACAGGCTCCAGGTCTAAATCGTTCATTTCTTAAACCCTATGTTTCTTTGACCCACAGTCAGCTTTTTAAGTTATCTTTTCATCCCTAAAGACACTTAAAAGAAGAGATGACAAATGCTGTAGGTAAATAATGTAATCACAATATGGATACGTGATCGGTCTGCTGCTGTTAAGATTTACACTGCAGACCAAGGCACCAGTACCAAGGTGGAATTCCTGTTATTACTTAGAAATAAACACAATACTTTAAAAAACATTAGCTTCTCTCAAGAATTATAACTTTGATCAAAAAAAAGTAATTTTGCTGAACATTGAATCTTGATTTACAAGGTTTTTAAATTGTTAATGACTAAAAATGCATAAACTTTATATGTGGCAAAGCATACTATAAATGTTTGTCCAATGCTGGAGTTGCAAAGTTAGTATTTTTTCATAGAACACCATTTTTTGGTTGAAAGAGCAAATGACATACTACAAAGTATGATTATCCAAACTTCAATTTTATCAGTCATTGCAGAGCAGCTGTTGTTAATGACTGATAGGGAATTTTCATTCAGAAAAAAAAAAATGTTTCAACTACTACGATCCTGATAGTTTCTCAGAATGTAAAGGCTTTTCTGGTAAAACTTTTAACATAAACTATTAACAAATTTGACATTTTAACATAGTATTTTGTCATAATATAGATGGACCTACAATTACCAATGTAGTTTTACAGAATTATGTAAGGGTAACAGATCCATTCAAATAGCAAGACATTGGTAGATCTTAATATATAAGAGCACCATTTGAAAGGCAACTGATAATCACCAATCAGCACTGACACCAACGTGACTGTGGATTCACACGGCAACTCACCCTCAGGAAATTAAAAACAGTCGAGTTTTGGTATATTAAACAGAATATCCATTATTATTTGAATAGCCAGTTAAACATTTCTCCCTTCCCTAAATGAATATCTGTATAAAGCCAGATTTTCTTCACACAACAGAACCAAAGCAAATTATTCCAACAGAATGCAAACCCTCCAACACAGACCTGAGATCCCAGCTCTTCTATAACACCACAGACACAAGACACTGGCAGCAGAGGAATGCATGGACCCTTTGGCTAATTTGTTTCAGAAATATAAAAAATGTTTATATCAACAGACAGGTTGCTACTTTAGTAAGAATTGATTTTCTAAGCTTCTCCAATTTTTAAGTTCTAACGCAGACACTATTTTCTATCAACCAACCAAAGCTCTTTGAAGTCCATTGTAAATATGTGAGTTTACAGGAGTCCTGAGATCAGAAGTGTGCCATGATATTAAACACAGACACTCCATTGTATATACCACATTTTCTTAATCCATTCTTCTGTTGAGGGGCATCTAGGTTATTTCCAGGTTCTTGCTATTACGAATAATGCTGCTATGAACATAGTTGAGCATGTGTTCTTGTGATATGATTGAGCATTCCTTGGGTATATGCCCAAGAATGGTATAGCCTGGTCTTGAGGAAGATTGATTCCTAATTTTCTGAGAAACTGCCATACTGATTTCCAAAGTGGCTGTACAAGTTTGCATTCCCACCAACAGTGGAGGAGTGTTCCCCCTGCTCCACATCCTCTCCAACATAAACTGTCCTCAATGTTTTTTATCTTAGCCATTCTGACAGGTGTAAGATGGTATCTCAGAGTCATTTTTGAATTGCATTTCCCTGATGACTAAGGATGTTGAGCAGTTCCTCAAATGTCTCTCAGCCATCTGAGATTCTTCCATTGAGAATTCTCTGTTTAGCTCTGTAGCTCATTTTCTAATTGAGTTGTTATGTATTTTGATGTCTAGTTTCTTGAGTTCTTTATATATTTTGGAGATCAGCCCTCTGTCAGATATGGTGTACTACTCAGCAGAGAAAAACAATGACATCATGAAATTTGCAGGCAAATGGATAGAACTAGAAAAAATCATCCTGAGTGAGGTAACCCAGACTCAGAAGGACAAACATGGTATGTACTCACTCATAAGTGGATACTAGATGTAAAGCAAAGGATAACCTGACTGCAACCCACAGCTCCAGGGAGGCTAGCTAGCAGGGAGGACCCTAGGAAGGATGCATGGATCACCCTGGGAAGGAGAAATAGGTGAGATCTACATGAGCAAACTGGGGGTGAGGGGGGAAATGGAGGGCAAGGAAGGGGGGATGAGAACATAGGGGAACAGGAGGTTCAAGTGGGAACAAGGACAGAGTGGATGGGAAAACATACAGAGATGGTCAACCAAACTAGTGGAAACGCATGAACTGTGCACCAATAGCTGAGGAGCCCCCATGGTACTGGACTAGGCCCTCTGGATAGGGGAGACTATGGTGGGACACTTTGCGCAGCCTTGGTGTAGGAAGGAGGGGCTTGGCACTGCCTCAACTGAATGTAACAGGCTCTGCTGACTCCTCATGGGAGGCCTTGCCTTGGAGGAGGTGGGAATAGGGGGTGGTTTGGAGGGGAAGGCTGGGGGGCGGGAGGAGGGAGAAGAGGGGTATCTGTGGTTGGTATGTAAAATGAATAGAAAATCTCTTAATAGTAAAAAAAAGAAAAAAAACAAAAATTCCAAAAAAGAAAAAAAAACAAAAACAAACAAACAAAAAAACACCACAGACACATTCTACAAGACTTTCGGCTGCATAGAATTGGGTCTCCTGTAATCTGGTTTTCACAATGGAGTTGACAAAAGATAAATCCCAGGCACCTGACCAACAGGAGACAAATGTCAAGAAGCTCTGTGTGCCAATCATCTCTATGATGAGGCCAGGCCAGGACAGCAGAGCAGCAGCTCTGGTTGGGCAGACATGACCTCCCCACTGTGGCCCAACCCACTGTGGCCTGCTTTCTGATCCTTGTCTAGACACACAATTCACATCATTTGTCTTGCCCTGACAGCATCACGAACAAAAGACACTTGTTCCTTCCACTGGTATAAAAGGCTAGAACTGCCTGTGGCTAGAAATGACCACACTCAGTTGTCCCTGCTACCCTTGTCTCCCTCCACATCTCTAGTCCTCCAGGAGGAGGACAGATAGGTACACCTGCGATGCAGATGGGAACTGGAGCCTGCCTCTCCTGGTATTGGGCAACAGTACATTTTAATAATGGAAAAGGTTAGCTGAGAGCAGATACTATCAGTCCTTGACTGACACTTTCTTCCAGCAAAGGAAAAGGTCTCTTTATTTGTAAACCTACTGCAATTACGATTTACTTCATGTGATCCCATTACTTTTAACATTTTAATGTTAAACGTGGATTTATTTTTTGTATTCATAAATAGTTAATTTTCTCCTTATGATGGCTATTGTTGATTGTCAACTTAAATACATCTGGAATTAACTAAAACCAACATGGCTGGGTACACCTGTGAGGATTTTTTTTTCCTTAAGTCATTTGAAGTGGGAAGACCCAATTTTAATTCAGATCTTTTGAGGTGGGGAGATCACCTTTAATCTGGGCTACACTTTTTGCTGGCAGCCTACATGAAGGACATGGAAAAAGGAAGCTTGCCTTTTTGCCTGCTTGCTTTCCTCTGGCTAGCAAACCCATTCCTTCAATGGCATAAGAGCCTATCTCTGTAGGATTCTGGCATATACTGAAGACCAGCTTAAAAATCCAGCTTTAGGCCGTGCTGAATTTCTTTTTCAGGAACTGGTAAAACGACAAATGCATTAGATGCACAGAGTTACCAGCTGTATAATGAAAAGTGCCATTTTCTGAGTGTTTATTGAAAAGAGCTGAGAATTAATTTGGCTATAAACAATTGGTAATTGCAGAAGTAAATTTAAAATCAAAATAGTCTTGGCAGAAATTCCATCCATATAGCAGCATGTTATATATTTGTATCTGCACCAAAGCAAGACTTTGGGAAAACACTGAAAATGTCTTCGTTACCAACTCCCCTGTCGTATCACTGTGAGAACAGTTCAAAGGTGCTAAATAGACAGGCTACTTGGACACCACTTAAGTAAATTACATGATCAGCTAAGCAGTTATCCACATTAAGACTGTCCAATCAAAATAAATTCCTATAAAGTCAGAAATACAGCACATGATACTCATCTTTATAAATGTTTGCTCTCCAAGAACTAATACTAAATGTTTCTCGTACTCCCAAATACATGCATCATGCATCCTATTGGATTTTACACACACCTTCAGTGCTTGTGTAGTTTATAATTCATTTATCCATGAAAACACATTTTTTAAAAATGTATGTGTGGTTTTTTACAAATGCATCATTTAACCCAAAATCTAGTTGAATGACAATGTAAAGATTTTATTTTGATAGAGTAAAATGAAGTTCTTTCATTATTTCTTTATCTACATAAAGCTAAGACCAGGGAAATGTGTTTTGTTTAATAAACTAATTTTATATTTGTCACCAATAAAGACTCCTAGATATGAGTCAAAAGCAGGAAGAACTCCATGTGGAGAGCTGAGAGATAAAATATTGAACAAGAAGAAAAGAACTGGGGGGTACACTCAGGATTAGAGGGTTTGCCTCATCTGTGCTAAAGTCCTGGGTTTAATCTCCAATACCGAGAGGGAAGAGGAAAGGAATTTGAGGAGTCGGAGGAAGAACACGTCCCAGGACAAGATGCAGTTGAGGTAACACATTGGAATGCAAAACCAATACTGTACACTGAAAACATGGCTTGTTTTCAGAGAAAAGCAACCTACGAAGCAAAGGATGGGCACTCACTAGGAATTGCAAACCAGAAGGGACCTGAACACTGAGCCTCCCAAGTCAGCCTCACAGGCTTCCAGTCTCACTGCTGGTCTCATGAGCCAAACACGATCCAGCCTCAGCTGGGCCTGGGGTTCGTTTCTCTCACACAGCCCTGTGACTCCTTCCTCACTTCCCTCAGGTATTCGTTCAAATGTGACCTCACCCGAAAAGCATTCTCTGAGGACAGGACCTAAAATAGTAATTGCTATTCCCAAGCAGAGCCACACCCATGGCTCCACGGTGGCCCAACCCTTATGTTCTTTGTGAACTTCTGAGAATTCAGCATTATTCTTCTGCACTATCCTCCTTGAGCAAAAGCAGACTGTCTTCCAACGGCTTACAAAGGTCCTAAACGCATTGATAAATCAATATTTGTGTTCCAAAACAACTCAAAGTTAATACCCTAGTAGGAAACATCATTTTTAGAAGTGGGCTATGAATAGTGACAGCAGTAAGATGTAAGTATATGCTCCCAACTTCTACAAAGAGGACAGATAAGGCACCACATTTTAAAAAGACTTTAATATAAACAGACATACATGTGTAAAGTGCCTTCTCCACTCTCCAATTCTTCCCTACTCTGACTTATTAGTTTCCACATTGTAATACTACTATTCTGTTTTTCTGACTGCTGAACGCACAGTCTCTAAACTGTACTGTATGAACAGCACTTTCTACGATATGAGATATTATAAATTTCAACATTATTTAACTTTAATTTTGATTATTGGCAACTGTACTGAACAGCTTAGCTATTCCATATATACTTCTGATTTTAATAACAGCTACTAAATTCATAATGGTAGCATCCATAAGGAAGAAAATGAAAGTAGTTGAGGAGTCATTCAAAAATTCTCACTTGTTTTCTGTCTTTCAACTGGGATGGTGAAAATACTGAAGTATATATTCCATGTTAGTCAACAATTACAAGATAGAGATAGCCCATGGCTATCATTCTCTCCTAAAACTCAGGAAATTTTCAGCACAAAAACAGAAATAGACCTTGAGTACAACACCAGCCTAGGAAATATAAGCTCCATTTGAAAAGGAATGAAATAAATTTAAACAATTATACAGGCCTTCCCATGATGCACATCTACTACAATATGCCTAACCGGCTTGAAGCAACTTAATGCATGGAACCAGCTGCACATCTCCACACTGTTCTAACCTAATGCATGGAACCAGCTGCACATCTCCACACTGTTCTAATCGAATGCATGGAACCAGCTGCACATCTCCACACCGCTCTATCCTAATGCATGGAACCACGTGCACATCTCCACACTGTTCTAATCTAATGCATGGAACCAGCTGCACATCTCCACACTGTTCTAACCTAATGCATGGAACCAGCTGCACATCTCCACACTGCTCTATCCTAATGCATGGAACCACGTGCACATCTCCACACTGTTCTATCTAATGCATGGAACCAGCTGCACATCTCCACACTGCTCTATCCTAATGCATGGAACCACATGCACATCACCACCCTGCTCTAATCTAATGCATGGAACCACCTGCACATTGCCACACTGTTCTAACCTAATGCATGGAACCAGCTGCACATCGCCACACTGTTCTATCTAATGCATGAACCAGCTGCACATCTCCACACTGTTCTATCTAATGCATGAACCAGCTGCACATCGCCACACTGTTCTATCTAATGCATGAACCAGCTGCACATCTCCACACTGTTCTAACCTATTTCTAAGCTTAACTTTGACTATTGATGAAAAACCAAAATAGTTTCAAGTAATAAAAATTTCTAGACAGAGTTTTAACTTTCATTGAATTGTTTTTTTTTTTTTTTTTTTTTTTTTTTTTTTTTTTTTGTACCTACAGTTAGTTTTTAATAAATGTGAGGAATGGAAAAAGGTAAGAGTCCATTGATAAAATCCTTACACGTGAGAACCGAAGCACTGTACTCATTACCATCTGGGCCTGAAATCACCCTGGCCAAACAATCTAGCCATTATCCAAATTCTAGGATGGAGCCTCAAAGGTTTCTCATTTTGAATGCGATTCAGGTTTGTGGAAGCTAGGCACCTGCTGCGATTCAAATGTTTGAAGAGCTACTACTCAGTTAGTACTCATGTCAATGTATTAACCAGGTTTTCTAAAGCTTAATAAGGCTGTCTTACTTTCTATGTTATTGATTACCTACCCAAATCCCTCTTATCTTTTGATCCATATTTTGATTGATCACCTGTAGTGCATCTTGCTCTGGTGGACATATACTGTTTTTGTCCTGTAAAACAATTTAATAGTCGTGGTATAAAAATATTCCTTTTAAATTTCAAATTGGGCAGAACTATGTATAGTCATGGCTAGGACAGTGTGTGCCAAGACCCAAAAATATCATAGTTTCTCTTTTGACTCAATTACAATTACAATCGTCAATATCATGCACTGTAATCTAGTCCAATTTAGTTGTATATGTGATAGGGGCTGATGTGTGTGCAGAAAGCCAGAGATTCATGTCAGGAGCCTCCCCAATTATACCCCACAATATCCCCATGAGACAGGGTCTGTTATTAAATCTAGATCTAGTCTGGAAACCAGCAAGGATCAGTGATCCTCTTGTCTCTGCCCCCAACAGCACCGAGTTACACAGAGGCTTTCTATGTGGATTTGGGGGATTTAAATGCAGGCCCCCATATTTGTGCAGCAAGTGCTTTTACTCACTAAGCTGTCTCCCTACCCCTAACATTCATTAATTTTTTTAACTGAAAAGATCTCACACAGTGCTGAGACACTTTGCTCAGCCTTGGTGCAGGGAGGAGGGGACTGCACCTGCCTCAACTGAACCTACCAGGCTGGGCTGACTCCCCAGGGGAGTCCTTGCCTTGGAGGAGGTGGGAATGGGGGGTGGATTGTAGGGGAAGGCTGGGGGGTAGGAGGAGGGAGGACAGGGGAATCCGTAGCTGATATGTAAAATTAAATTAATTATAAAATAAAATTATTTATAAAAAGAAAAAAAAGATCTCATACAGCTTCATTCCAAACTTAAGTTAGGAGCAAATTTTTCTTTTGAAAGTTTGCTATCTAACATGGTCTGGATTATACAACTCATGAAAAGGTGTAGCATTTTTGCTAAATATATTGCAAATAATTTGAGCCTCTTCCCAGAATGCAATATGGCATTAAATTACAGTAGAGAATATTATAAAAGTTCACCCAGTAGAGTAACACTAAAGTTCTGAGTAAAGTTCCCTTGAAATTGTAACTTTTCTCTCAAAAATAAAAGGCAAAACTAGGAATATGAGATGGCTTTCTTATTAAAGGTATGGAACAGATAATTACTTCTTCAATATGACAGGAAGGGACACACGAATAAATGTCCCTCATAGCAAGTGGCATAGCTTCCAATTGCCTTTGGTAGTCAGAAGATGCAGGACTAAAAATTCAACTGCAGCCCCAGGTAGGACTTTAGAAAAGATTACGGTTTCTTTTTCTCTAAAGGAGACACTGGGGTACAAAGAGTTATTTGCCAGCTTACATAACTGCAGGGGTATAGTTAGCATATAAGTTTTTCAGGTCACAGGATAGATTGTTGCCAGCACTGAAACCAGCAGCTGACAGGCTGGGAACGTGTTTTTATTTACCCTCAAGCTTTGGCAGAGGCAAAGAAAGAAGAAAGTAATAATTTATTGAAAATAAAACTTTGCCATATTTGAAACAAACTGTGGAGGAATTTCAAATACCAGTGTACTTCAAATAAAATTGAGAAAGTGCTCAAAAGTGAAACATTTCATTGACATCAGTCCCTGGAGAAATTCCACACCCTGAGAATTCTGCCTCTGTTACTCCTTCTACACTCAGTTTGGTGAGCAAGTCTGCATGCACTTACACACTCATTTGTAACAACTGCATCTTTCCTTCCATGCACAAGTTCACAACCCATACAAACTGAAAATACACAAGAACTCCTTCATATCTCAACAACAACTGCAGTCAAAGGTATTTTTCAATAATCGACTGAATGTGGATCTCTTTACTTACTCACTGCACAGGCTTACTAGGCTTATTGAATCAAGACTATTTCCTAACAACTGCTATGCTTTCAATAACTTTACAAACAGGATACAACTACTGCAACCCAAAGCAATGGCATTAAAGTGTGACCAAAAGGGTCATTATGCAAGCACTCCATTAAATTTCAACACATCTGTGTCTCAATGACCACTGGTCTAGGCAATGGACACACTACCCAGCGAGCCTCCAGCTCAGGACAGCACATTTTATAATGAAACCACAGCAGCCAACTAGGCACTCAAAAAGACAATCGGCTGAGATACAACCAGAAACTTCAATTATTATCCCTTTATTCCAAGTGAAAAGTAAAGTTACAGGATATTTTTCTAGAGCTACACACACACACACACACACACACACACACACACACACACACACATAGGTGGGGGTGCGGGGTATCATGAGACATCTTCCTTCTGAACATGGGCTGTGCTCTCTCCAACGGAACCTATTCAAGTCACCATTGGGGTCCGCTAGCATTTTCTCTGGTCTTGAGCAGGTGCTATCACTTGGCTTAAGCACTATTTTCTCTTTCTGCACAGCAAATGTGCCTTCCATTATGACAGCCTCCCAGTTCCATTTTTCTCCCTCTGTCCACTGATCTTTGCATCAGAAATATATCACTAACAGCAAGAGCTCGCAAGTGTCCTTCTAAAATCTGACCTCTCCAACTAGAGCACAAAACTGGACTATTTGCCAATTTGCATCTCTAACTATTTGGCTTCAGTAAAAACTACACTTGGCTTTTTTCCTTCTGTTTTCCTTTAAAAAAAAAAAAAACTATGATGTAATTCGTTCCTTTTTCTACCATAGAGCTGGATGTCATTCTCAAACACACATCCTTCCTATACTGAGAACCCTTCCCTTCCTCCCAGCTTCTTCCCAACATCAAAACATTTCTCAACTTTTTTCTTATTTCCTTTCATTAGTCTTGAAGAAGATTTTTCTGTGCAAAATTGAGTAGCATCAGTGTTCAACCAAATGATTTCCAAATGGCAGTCCTTAATGGCACACTCTGGATGCTGGAAGCAAGAGGGCAGGGAGAATGGTTTCTAGCATGCAGCTGCTAAGCTAACCCAAGACCAAAATAACCTAAAACTAGAAACAGGAAGGTGAGAAATGCTTCTTGACCAAAACAACAGTAAGGTAAACGCTGAGGAAGTAAGAGGCACTGGGTGTTGGGAACTTGGACTCATTCTGCATTACTGTCAGAGCATAAAGTAAGGGAGAAAACAGGAGAATGGGGCTAGAGGTGAAGACTGGGCAGTTTACCCTGAACTTGACAGAGCAAGAAGGTCCATCTCATGCAAGCAGCACTTCTACCTACCTGACAAGGGAAATGGTTCTCCCTACTTTTTCCTAATTTTCACAGTCACAGAAGGAAACCATAAATGTTCCTCAAACATGTTCGTGATCTCATGCCTCAGATCTATTATCATATAAAAATAAGTGCTTACTTTTTTATATACTAGTTTGGTATTTTGAGGTGCTTAAGACTAAAACCATGGTCAAACATACACTTTAATAATATCTCCTGTATCCCCGTTATTAGACCATGCTAACAGACTGGGGATATCAGCATACAGTGAAAAGTTCTGAGTGCAACATGAGAATATTCACATGCGAATGATAAGCTAGGGCCTTGGGCAAAGTCTCTCATATATTTTGACTTAAGTGTGCAAGGGAGAGTGTAAATCTCTCATATATCTTCACTTAAGGTACAAATGAGAGTGCATGGTGTCTCTATCTCTCCCAGGTGTTTTTTTTTGGGGGGAGGGGTGATTGCGTGTGCATGTGTGTGTGTGTGTGTGTGTGTGTGTGTGTATGTGTGTGGATGTGTTATAGTATAGTAAACTTACAAACTTACACCCTCAAAGCAATACTCAGCTTCTATTGAAAGTTGAAATTGACAAATGACTGCACACTTAAAAGTCTAGACTTTTTGTGACTATAATTCACACAGATGTTTTATATTTTAAGCCCATGTATTCTATATGAGATACTCATAAAAGGATATATAACTTAAATAAAATTGCTTGCCTTTAATCTAGAAAAATGTCACTAATAAAAGTTTATATCCATTATTTTTTTGTTTATGCTTCACCTCTGCTTAATGGGTAAAATTAACACAATATCAAGAAAACATTTCAATCCGTGTCTATAAAACATAAAGGAAAACTTACTTGCGTCGGCTTGGCTTCCCACACTGATGTATCTATCATTGCCTGGAAGTGCCGTCTGGTAATAGGACGTCTCCTCCTGTGGGGGGGTCTTGGCATTCTTGGCAGTGAGGAAAGCCACTGCTAACTCCAAGTTTCCATTACTATCCTTTAAATATCAAAAAGGGAAGAGCCAATGATTTTGAAGTAATGGTATCCAATCACACAAAATGTATGTAATTTTATTTGTAATATTTTGTAGCAAAAATCATTTTGATTTGAACTTATTTTAATGCAACTCTAACTAAATAGTAAAAATTCACTACCCATAAACTCTATTTCAATAAACATTTCTTAAAACTATATTATTTGATATTCATTACTAAAACTTCTATTACAAAGATAAATCAATTCTCTATTTTCTTAATTTCCTATTACTTTCTTATCCATTTAGAAAAATCCAATAATGAACTTCTAATTTTAAATAAATGAGTAACCAAGAATTTTTTCTCTGAGTTTTGCCATAAGAGTGAAAAGTGAGTACTTAAAATATAGCTCCTTTAACATGAATACTGGATACACACCTAGAAGAAACTTAAACAAAATGTCAAGAAT
Source organism: Peromyscus attwateri (assembly GCA_902168425.1). Lineage (NCBI taxonomy): Eukaryota > Metazoa > Chordata > Mammalia > Rodentia > Cricetidae > Peromyscus > Peromyscus attwateri. Next base: position 30,743 of record CABHPP010124274.1, read on the forward strand.
TCTTAGGACAGCAGAGGTATTGGAGTTTGACCGTGTGGAGAGGCACAGAGAACTGCCAGGCAAAAATACTCACTGCCATCAAGATGACAACTCTGCGTGCGTGCACACGTGCACTTGGCATACACACACACACACACACACACACACACACACACACACACACACGCCCGTGCTCATTGAAAGCACAGCTAACCAAAATATGCTAAAGTTCATTTAGACGTAATGGAAGGCCAAAAAGCAGCAAGAGGAGGCTTGCTCAGTTTTATCTTTCGATTCCCTAAGAGGCTAATGATAAGTAAAATGTAATACGAGCTCAGGACAGCTAACTGAGACAGCACAGTAAACTCAGCTGTTAGCCAAGTCATCTCCATAGCAGCAGCCAGGGTGCAGAAGCCCCGACAGTTTACGCAGAAAGCCAGTGGAGCATTGTGGACACCGTATTGACATTCACTTTGAAAAGCTTGCATTGGCCGTGTTAAAAAGAAAATGGGAGCAGTGGAGTCTCAGATCACTGCTAATACTGTAGGGGTTAGACATGATACAGCAATCAAGATCACTGCAAAATTATCAACAAACCAAGAGAAAGAAGAACCAAAACCTGCCCCAAATCTCATTCTGACAGGGAGTTAAGGAGAGGGGCTAGGAAGGCCACACAGCTTTAAAGTGTGCTTCCTTAGTGCCCACTGTGAGACTCTTAAGTGACTCATCCAAGATCCACGCCTACAGTCGGCCACTGTCAGATAAGCACACTGCTCATAAAATGGACTGCAGTGATGACAGCTAACGTCGACAAAGCATTTACTAGGTGTCTAGAATGTGCTAGAGTTTTGAATGCCCTGCTTCATATAATGAAACCCCAAACACAGCGGGGAATTTTACAACTTGGCGGCTATTTAGTTTGTATGGCTAAGTATAGATTCTTGTTATGGTTTCGATATAAAATGTTCTTCACAGGCCCCTGTGTTTGAATACTAGTACCCAACTGATGGCAACCGTTTGAGAAGTTGTTTAACTTTATAGGGAGCTAGGCTGAGTGAGAAAAGAGACCTCTGCACAGAGAGGGACTTACGCATAACTCAGCCCCCCCCCTTTTCCCAACTCTGCTGCCTGCTCTGCCAAGTGCAGCTTCAAGCTCCTGTTGCCTTGACCTCCTCACCATGAACCAAACCAAACCTTTCCTCCTCTAAGTGGCTTTTTAAAAATAATGTGTATGTGTGTGTGGCATGTGTATGTCTGTGTATGTGTGTGAATGATACATGAGTGCAGTGCCTGCAGAGGCCACAAGAGGGGGTCAGACCCACTAGAGCTGGAGTTACAAATGGTTTGTAGGCCAACTGATGTGGGTGCTCTGAAGCAAAAGCCGGTCCTCCACAAGAGCAGCAAGACTTCTTACCACTGAGTCATCTCTCCAGCCCTCCCAAGTTGTTTTGGTTGGGTATTTGGCCACAGGGTTAAGAAAAGTAACTATCAGCATTTTCAAATTAAAGATTGTGATATCACTGACTGTGGTTCCCCAGGCACAGGACTTGTTGGTATGTTGCTAAAAGAACCAACTCATTACTAAACACCTTAAAAAATCATACAGGCCATCAGTTAGGGTTTGAGTGTCCTATCTACTCTAGCACTAAAACTGAAATGAAAGTTTGTGAAGAACAAAAGCCACTTACACCAAAGCAATGTGGATAAGACTTAATTGGACCTATATTTCCCAAATTTAAAAAATGGAGAGGATTCCCTCCAAATTTCCAATGGCAAAGTGATGGGCTACAGCCTCATCCTCTGTGATCTCCTGGGCAAGGCACTTTCTGAAAACAGACTTGGAATGGGTTAGTCATGTATTTATCAGAATGAAAGACAGACTGGCAAGCATCTAAATGTCAGGCTCCTAAGAACTGAGGCTGCACCCTCGCTTCCTCTAACAACAGCATGTACAGCTCTGGATCAACACCCTCGGTAACAGTGTTTCATCAGTTTCCTTCTGGCAAGTGAGACAAAGCAAAGCTCCCAGCAAAGCTGTGGACACAGCCTTATTCGGGCACCTGCGAATGGCCTCCCTCCCAACTCTCCCACAGACTGGTGTGTGTGATGTGGGGTGGCTCACTTAACATCTCCATTTCCTCATCTTCCAAGTGGGGAATGGAAGTATTGATCTCGTGGAAATATAAGAATAAATTAGCAAATCCACATAAGGAACTGAACACTGCCTGGTCCAAACTGTCTAGGGCTTAGTAAACATTTGTTAGCACTATCATTGATGATTTTTGTTACAATCATTTTAAAAAGGGTGAATTATCTCTAGAAATAAAGACCCCCTGGCTCAGAATCAGGGGCCATTTCAACTACTTCCCCCCTAGTTAAGTTACAAAGGCTCAGGAGCTATGTGTGACTACAGTGATAAAACTGTTACATACAGATGAGCTCAAATACAGTTCTATTTCAAGCAAATACTCCATTCACTTGCTCACTTTCACTGTGAACTATCCATGGGACTTGACTCATCTCAGCACCTCTGTGGGAAAACGAGGGTGTATCTAGCTGCAACCGAAATGACACATTGGATTTGTTGTACACACTACTGAAATCTGAGGTTGAAAATCCTTATGGCATGGCTAATTGAAGGCTAGGAATGATGTCAGCTTTAGACTCTACTGATTCTCTACTTTGAGATCCTCCTGAATTCACCTCTTATTCTAACCCACCCACTGAGCCCCACTTATCTGAAAACACAGTTGAAGAACATAATAATGTTAGTGTTATTATTACTATTATTAAAATTATTATTCAACACTGGGATCATGTCCTACTAATCTGCAAGAAAAGTCGCCACTATAGAGAGGTTATGCATCACTCCAAGGTACCATGAAACATCAAGTTACTGAAAATTTCCATGCTAAGAATTGCAGCACACGCAATGAGGCTCTTGCTTTATTAGAAAGTGCTTTCCTCTCTCTCTACTCTTATCGTATGCCTTAACTAAGAGACTCAGCTTTTAAAACAGTACACAACAGAGGCAAAAATATACCACAGATTTAAGCTATAACCAAAGGCCATACCTTCAGGGCTTGTTGCAGTATCTGGGTATCATTAATCCCAGTTATTTCTCTCAGCTGATTCAAAAATGTCTGCTGGTGCTAGATGGGAAGAAAAATCAAAATTATTATATTAGGAACAATGGAAATTTTTAAAAAAGAAAAGATTTTATTTTTCAAAAGAGAGAAAAAAGAAAGAGGAGAGACAAAGTAGCATTTGAAAGATACAGAATAAAAACACCAGTCTTTCTGAACAAGATGCCACACATCAGAGAGTCCTTATTCTACTCTCACATTTCTAAACCTCAACTTCTACATGATTTCCCAAGCAGCCTTACTGAGTTAACGGTTTTTATCCTATCTTCATCTCCTCAGACGATGTCTCAGCAAAAAACAGAACAACTGGTTTGTGGCGTAAGTCTGAGGAGAAGTGGGATGTTTAGGAGATCTGCATTTCACAGCCTGTGCAGTAAACCAGTAAATACATCGAAGAGTCCTAAGATCCAGTCAATGAAAAGAAAATCATCTGATTCTCCAGAGGATCTGTCATAAAGGTCCTAAGCTGAACTGGCTTGACCCATTTCCCTCCCTTCTCTTTACAGTCGACTACTCCAGTGAATCACAACAGGACTCCCTTACCAAAGCTTCCAGTGATCTTCTATTAACAATCCCACTATGTGCCTTTGTATTTTATTTCTTAAAATAAAGTATAGAATATGTAAGATGGAAAACATGCTTAGTCCCCAGAATAATGTAGGTCTCCTGAATTATTACTTCAAAATGGCTTACCCTTAACTCAATACCAGTTCACTTGGGAATCTTGAGGGACACTTAAACTACTGGATGAAGGTTAGCTGAGAAAAGGACTATCTTCAAAGTTTCAAACTACAGAGTATAAAGAGAAAAGGCTACTCTGTAATGGGCAATCTGACAGTCCACACTAACCAGGAAATCAAAGCTAACATTACTGGTAACAGGCCAAAAGGACAGTCGGCAGGCACCTCCTGACACACTGTAACCTGTGACAGTATGTCACAACTACAACACCTTAATCGAATCTTGAAGAATGACCAGACAGCCTCAAACAGGTAATACAGAGCAAATGAATCTTTCTTTCATCTGCTGAGACACCTATAGCACCAAAGACAAAGAGTGAGAATCTGCTGTAAGGGAAATCCAGAGGTATTGCCACACAACGCAGCAAGAGAGGCTGGTCAACACTACTGCATGCCCTGCAGAGTGTCAGTGGAGATGAATGGAGACGCATGGGTGACAGTTCTCAGTGGATGACATTAATGAGTATCACAGTCCTGACTTGTATTATAGTAGGAGAACATCTTTTTCCTTAGGAATACACCAGAAAAGTTTAAGTGACAGTATAAAATGTCCACAACTGATTTTCAAATGGCTCGAAGGGGGAAAAATGCCATGGAAGTTCTTTCCATTAGTATCCCCATGTGCAACATCCATTAAAATTCTAGAAAAACTAGCCTAGAGCAAAGGGACCTGTCTTCTTCAAAAACTTTAAGACTTCCACCTAAGGCCTCACTGTGCAGAATAAAGTTTCAAGCCACTCACACCTTGAGAGGAGTTGGGAAAATAGTTTTCAGACAGGTAAAAGACATTTTAAAAGTGAAATTGAAGATTTATTAACTCTCTTGAAGAAAAGAGAGAAAGCAACAAAGGGAAGAAGCATTAGACCAGACACTGAGTGGATCCCCCACACCATCTGGGAACTTTATTTCCATAAAAACTGTATTAAGTAGCTAAGATGACAAGGTTACCTAATAATACAATAAATATTGAAATACAACAGGAAAGTATAGAAAGTGCCAGGAAGTACCCACAGCTTAATGAAAGAATCAAACTACCAATTTATTGGCGGAAATAAGAAAACCGTATTCTCTTTAAACCTATCAACTCTTTGGTTGATTTGCATTGAGAAAAACAGCAATAAAACTGAATGGAATCAACAGCCAGGACTAGAAGTTAAAGATATATAAACATAAACACAGAAATTTCTTTTCTCTAATGTAACGCTTAGTAGAGTGAATATAACATGCTAAGAAAATACCATAGGCCTTTTTGCAATTTATATTTGCAATGTACTGCTCCTGCAATCTCAACCTTTTCTTTACATAAGTAGTATTTTCCTCACTGGCAAATTATTCAATCACGCATCTCATAAAAATTATTGAATATCCCAGGGAAATCAGTTTTTTATAGAAATGTTCATGGTTAATCTTCACAATCCTGGAATAAATGAAAGAATCCAAATGTCCTTGAAGCAAGACAGCAGCCGTCAAACATTAACGTTAACAAGACAGCCTAATGTATATGTAACAATCTAAAGGCCAAGATCCCACCAGAGACTTGGTCCAGAAAGAACTGTTAATCCTTAAGATGGGGGAGAAAGACCATCGACCCAAATCATCATAGCCCGTTGGGGGATATTCGATCACACTGTGAACAGTGAGTTTGCGTTTGCATTAAAAAAAAAATGAACCTTGGGTCAGGAGGCTGAGTTAGCAACTAGTTAACAGAAAGTAAACATAGAGCACGAGAGGGCATGGGGAGAGACAGAGATGCACCAGAAGGAGTAGGGAGGTTTGGAGTGGTGCGGCTTTTGTTTGTTTGGCTGAGTGGAAGGGCACTGTCTTTGGGAGACACCAGCAAGGAAAGAAGGTTAGCTAGGTGCTATTCAACCCCTCTGAGCTAGCAGGTTTTCATGCCAGCCATTGGATCTTGAGTTTTATTTGCAAAGAGAATGATAGAGATTTAGGTAAAGCCACCTTTAGTGAGAAGAGCAGAACCAGTGCCTGCAGGGACAGAATTCCCACCAGGCTGCGGACTGAGTGCAGGGCCGCTCGGTAGAGAAGCAGGCCGGTAACTGCCGAGTCCCAACTGATGGTTGAAATGGCAGTAGATTAAGGCACAGTCACTGTGCCAAAGTTAAAACAGCAACGACCAAATTAATTAAAGCAAGTTTTTTTTATTCATGTAAACGGACTGCCTCCCCCTAAGGCAGGGTTTGAAAGATCAGCATTGGATGAGGAAGACAAGGCTTTACAGAGCTTGGGGATAGAGGATTTCCAAATGGGGGGAAATAGGTGGGATTTCAGAAACAGAACAGAACAGGTGCACAAAACAAGGTAATCATAGGGGTCATATAGCCTTTAGGGTTGCAAGGTAATTAGTTATAAATAACTTTTTGAAACAAAGACAGTATTGCCATTCCTGGAACAGGCAGTACAGAACCATTTGTAGTTAAGGTTACAGGTGGGGCATAACCCAATCCTTAAAAAACAGAGGTGTAATCATAAACAGGAATGAACCTAGTCTGTATTATAAGACAGATTCTTTTAAGCCTAAAATGGAAGCAGGTTGGTTCTTTACAATGGGCCTCAAGTGATTTTATGCAAATAAACCTAGAAGCAGTATGAATAAAGAAACAACCTTTTATTTTAATGCTGAATGCACGGCTATAAAATATAACTATGCTAGAATGGTAATATACCAAATAATACATAAGCACATGAATGCTACTCTCTGTTCCTTCCCTTAAAGACGTATTTCCCCGAAGCACGGAAGATGGACACTTATCCATGGCACAATAGAGAACTGCATGCAAGCAGAAATGGGGTGAGGTCTACGGTTGTAACTGCAGTTCTACAGAATCCTCTAACAGTTCTACAGAATCCTCAGTGGAGGACGTGGGCACTTAATCCCAACCCCCAACACACACACAATTTGAGGCAGATGTGGAAAAGAGCCACTCGGCGGCTCACCAGTAAATCAGTGAACATGCATATCCTGGTATGCAACCGAATCCTAAGGTGATTTTTATGGCAATAGCTGCCTCATACAGGGTTCAATAAAAAATGTGAAGACACGTATGGAGAAAGGAGAGTCTTTGGAATTTTGCCACATATGGTCAGTGTTTTGTTTTTTATGGGAAGTCAGTCTGGTACATTACCAAAATCCCACAATGATTTATGTTTTCACAATTTTGACTGAAAATGAACCAAAGAGGAAATAAGTTGATGGGAAATTGGGAAAGGGGAAGTGAGTGGGAGAAAAGCTAGAGACAATTTTCTTAGCTAAACTGACAAGAGATGGGGAGGGAAGCCATGGAGAAAACCGCAAGAGAAGCCACCTGGCAGACCGAGGTGTCCTCTCTGTCATTAGCTGCCTGCTCATCACTCATCTCCTGCCGCTGTGTCTATATTGCTGCGGTTTCTGGTGTGATTAGGATTCCGGTTTGTCTGGTAAGGTTTGCACCTTCCTCTTCCTGTGACGGTTAATCTCGTCTGTCAGCCTGACTGGATTTAGAATCACCATGGAAACAAAATCTGGGGTGCCTGCGAGAGATTTTCCAGATTAACTTAACTGAATTGGAAAGACTCACCCTAAATGGGCAGCACCCTTCCATGAGCTAGAGTCCTGGACTGAATTAAAGAGAGCGAGGAAGCTGGGTCACGTTTTTTTTCTCTACTTCCTGACTGTGGACACAAAGTGACAAATCAACTCTTGTTCCTCTTAGCATACCTCCTCTGCCATGATGAACCGTGTCTCCGAAAGCTGTGAGCCAAAACCAGCCGTGAGCCAAAACCTTGTATTCTGCCGAGTGTCTTGTTGAAGTAACAAGACAAGCAACTAAGACACTTCCCGTCGAGCAGACCTGTGGTTTGATACACTCTCATCATCACGACAAGCATACTGCATAAGGATCTCTCCTCTAGCAAGTTCAGATGCAAGGTGGACTCACTCCAATCCCTATGTCTGAAGCCCATTGTTGAGTTCCACGGGCCTCCTTTGGATGGATTTCTTAGGTGCTGTACAGCGGAAGACAGCAGGTTCTACTTGTTCCCACTGGTGGGCCAAAGGGCAGGACAGAACTCCAAAGATTCGGTGGTTTGTGAATGCCACAAAGATCAACAAGCACGGATGCCAAATGCACAGAGGCCTTCATCCTCTTCCTTGTCATTTTCACTGCACAATGGCATCCTTCTCTCCTACTGCAGAATACAGCACGTCAAGGATAAGGAAGCAAGGGCACTTCAATACCTATCCTTTATCTCTCCAGTTAAGCACGTGATGCTGGCCTTTTCAATGTGTCAGTTAGAAATAAGAGATCACTGGACTCCACCTACGGAATACTGGGGCCTGAGTGAAACAGCAACAGACACTCTTAAATCTTACTAAACGTTGGTGTGTGCTTTTAGAATTGCTAGTTCTGTTTTGAGCTTTACTTAGTTGCAGCTACCATTTATGATTAAATACCCATGTAATGCTCTTTGAATGAGTCAAACTATCAAAAGGAGAGCAGAATGGTGGAGGCCTCCCTTAACAGTTTTCAGCCTCAAGAGCCATCAGCCAGGAAACCTGGTTCGAGGCAACCAAGCAGAGGAGCTCAGAGCAGCCCAGCTTTTCTGGACATTATACAGTTACTCCAAGATCACTTCAACAGTTGCAGAGGACCAGTACAGAGAGCCACAGTTGAAGACCTGCTCCAGTTATGAGCAGCCCAGTCTGTCCCAGTCGTGGAACAGCACTCTCTGCAAAACCAGTCCAGTTGACTCCAGTGGACCCTGCAGCCGCTTGCATCCAGACCAGAAAGGGACCACAAGCAGGCTTGATTGACACAAACAACTACTTTCACTTGCATGAAGGACAGCATCATGAGTGGTGCAAACACCACTGCGCTACACACCCCCTGCATAGTCACTAGGGTACTTGAGTCAGTTTTTGAGTGAGCCCTTCTCTGGTGCCATCAGCTGGTGTGACTAGAGCTTCCGCCGATGCTTCTCCGCAGGCAGGAGTCTTCCTAGCAGTTTTTATCTCTTTCTCAGTAAAGTACACTGAAAGGTGGCAGCAGCCACAGAAGGTGGCCTGCAGAGTTCCAGAAAGCAGGCAGGGACAGAACCTAAGTGAGCGAAAGAGCCAAAGACAAACCGCAGTGCAGGCTCTACTCACTGGCGGGAGGCCAAGGAGAGAAGCCTCAGGAGCCAAGAATCCAGCACCCTAAGCCTAAGAACTGTAACACTACCTGCAACGGAGATCCAAATGTCCCAGCACGAGAGGTCCCAGTTCTGGAACACTAGCCTCTTCGGGAACTGAGGTCCCACCCTACGCAGCCCACCCGGCAGTTAACACACTAGCCGGCATTGATTGCCTTCTGGTGTCTGCTCTTTCCACTCACTGCTGCTGAAAACGAAGGATTACAGCAGCTGCTAAATTCTGGAGCCACTGGTGGTTAAACCACAGCTGCAAGCCTCCAACCTGCATGTTGAAAGTCAAAGATCTCTGCTTCTAACACCTATTCCAATAAGCCCGAATTCTCAGGGCATATAGTACCAGTCCAGCACCCAGGCCTTGGGGACTCAAGGGCCAGGGGCAGCTAACACTAGAAGTCTCTCGTCACAGCTCAGTTCTACACAGGCAGAGCAGGGGGGGGGCCCCCGTCAGCACACTGGTGACTTAGAGACACCATATTTAACATCAGTGTAACTGTTGAGAATGAAAAGAGTGGGGATCGCTAGTCGTGGGGGGTGGGGGTGAATTGTTGAGCATGCCCTTGCCATACAAAATACTGTGTTCTAAATGCTGCCAGTTCATAATCCTAGTGCGTGCTCCACTCCCCCAGAAGTTATTCTCACTAAAGCACCCGGAAGTCTCTTCAAGAGATGAACACATGCAGACAGGAAACAAACAGGTCTTTGAAGTTCCACAGCTCCTGTCTCCTCCTCCAGATTTTCTCAACTCATTCATTAACAATGATGTGAAAAAAAGTGAAAACTCTGTACAAAACTACAGTTATGCTGGCATGAAATACTCAGATAATGTTAGATTAAATAAATAAACTAATAAATAAATAAGTAAATAAATAAATAAATAAATAAATAAATAAATAAATAAATAAAACCAAAGCATTACTAACTACAAGAAGGAAAAAAATGGACTAACAGTTGAATGACTCTTAAGTCTATCACTGGTACTTTTCCTCAATTTCCAAAATTAAATTCTGTTGAGTACAAAAGAAAGGAACTCAAAGGACTCTGTCCCCTCAAAGGTGGTTGGGGGCAGCAAATTTTAAAATGACCACTAGAGGGCTGGAGAGATGGCTCAGAGGTTAAGAGCACTGACTGCTCTTCCAGAGGTCCTGAGTTCAATTCCCAGCAACCACATGGTGGCTCACGACCATCTGTAATGAGATCTGGTGCCTGCCCTCTTCTGGCCTGTAGTCATACATAATAATAATAATAATAATAAATAAATAAATCTTTGGGGCTGGAGAGATGGCTCAGAGGTTAAGAGCACTGACTGTTCTTCATGAGGTCCTGAGTTCAATTCCCAGCAACCACATGGTGGCTCACAACCATCTGTAATGAGATCTGGTGCCCTCTTCTGGCCTGCAGTCATACATGTATATATAATAAATAAAAATAAATATAAAAAAAAATGACCACTAGAAACCAAAGTCTTCAGATTTTCGAATAGAGAAAAGACCAAACCTCAGAGGCTCATGGGCTAGGCACAAGTGGCAGACCTCCCTAAGCTGCCTATCACCATCAGGATTACTCATTCCACTACTGCTAGTTAGAGTGAGGAGCCACGTGTGTATTTCCCCCATAAAAGATCTGCCTGATAACGGCAAACTGCTGTTTCAGTTTCTGATAGTAACTAAGAAGTCACTGAAAGAATTTCAGATGTATAACATGGCCTCTGTAAGGGCAAAGGAGATTTCCCAGAACCCTCCCATGAGCACTTAAAGGTGTCAAAGGTGGCTTAAATAAAAGAATGGTTCGTAAATGATTGTCTGTAAGACTGAAAAAAGTACCACATGACAACAGACTTCCCAGGTGTGTTTACCGATTTCAGACTCTACGCATGACTTCAGTCTTCCCTGGTTGATGAAGACTCAGCAAGGGACTGAAGATGGTTAGGCATGGTAGCACAGGTCTCTGATCCTAGCACTTGGGAGGCTAAGAGAATTTCAAGTTGAAGGCCAGCAAAGGCTACATAGGAACCTGGAGGAACGCTTCAGGCAAAATGTCTGAAGTGGAACAGATGAAGAAGCCGACCTTTCCCAAGTTCACCTACCACAGCACGGACCTAGACCACATGCTGGACATGTCCTGATGCAGTTGCATCAAAACATCCAGAGCTGGTATCTGAACTGTGGCCTGTGAAGGAAGCAGCACTCACTATACCCAAGGGCCTGAGAAAGGCCAAGAAGGAGGAGCCACCCATGGAGGAGCCTGAGGTGGTGAAGACCCACCTGAGAGACAGGATGATCCTGCCAGAGATGGAAGGCAGCATGGTGGGCGTGTACTAGCAAGACCTACAACCAAGTGGAAATCAAGCCAGAGATGATTTGGTCACTTACCTGGGTGAGTTCTCCATCATCTCCAAGGCCATGAAGCAATGGTAGCCTGGAATTGGTTCCACCCACTTCATCCTCCTCTATTAGCCAGGGCCAATAAAGACTCATGTTTAGTACAGGAAAAAAAAAAAAAGGAAGGAAGGAAGCAGTGGAGGAGGCGGGGAGGCTAAAAGCATCGTGGATTCTGGGGAAGTGTCAGAAAGCCAAAGGAAGGCTAAGCCAGAGGAACCTGGTTTCTACCAAAGCACGGTCTTTGGCATACCACTTTCTGAACAGCAAACCTTCGTGTCATTGGCCACAGAAGGAACAAAAAAGAAAAGAAAAATCTTCATTTCCTGAGGCTTGTTTATAATATGTCATTTTAACCTCCATTTCCCTTCAGATAGAACAAGCTATAGCTTCCTTTTGAGTCGAAGTCTTTCCCCAGCTTTCAGTGCCCCTTTAAAATGCTAATACTTGGTAAAGAGTGTATGCGGGGATCTCTACCTCTGTGTCTAGCCTTAACTTGTACATTGGTTCCCGACGGGAGCCATAAGCCTAAGTGACCCTTGACACACATGCTGCCATATTTGGGTTTCTCTCCTCTTTTCTTAGATCTAGGCTTTGCTTAAGTCTCTATAGCACCAGAACCTCTTCCCACAGATACCAGAACCTCTTCTCAGATATCAGGTGAATGAGCTGCAGTTAGGCAATTAGGCAGTTAGACAAGGGTAGATAGATAACCTTCAGAGCAACATTTCCTGCTGGCCGAAAAGCCCATAATTAAGTCCCTTCCTGCTTGCAACCCCCATTACTAAGTCCCTTCCTGCTTGCAACCCCTATAATTAAGTCCCTTCCTGCTTGCAACCCTCATAATTAAGTCCCTTCCTGCTCACAACCCCCTTTGCCTACCTATATATGCCTTGAGAGAAAAATAAAATTTTGGAGCTTGATCAGACATCCTGTCTTGCTCTCATTCTTTGTGTCTCTTGTCCCTCTCATTCGCTGGCCCTCCCTTTAGGTCCCCGTTGAAGACCTCACTGGCCGGGGCAGGTTCCCTTCTCTCCATCACTGGGAATCTACAGAACGTCATTCTCTTTTCTAATGCAAAGATTTGTGTGCTTTGATCATCTACCAAAGTTATGATTTTTCTTCAGATTTACATAAATTTTAATATAATATAGAAAGGTTAATCACCAGATAATAAATCCAACTAAGAGAAGGATTATTTCGCTCATTACTGTACTCCTGGTACCTAGTTCACTCAGTGTTTGGTACACAAGGGCTCAATCAATGTTACTATTAATATAGCATGGTTAATATTAACACATATTCAAATTAATTGAATTTATTTTATTTTATTAGAATATATTTATTTAAATTATATAAGAATATTAATTAAAATTAATACAGCAAGGTTTGCAAAGATGAACTTAAGTTCACAGGCTTGCACTCCCCCAGGAAAGAGGGACTAACGAAATACTAAGCAAGGTTTCAAACTCTTAGATTCCAGAACACAGAAACCAAAGCTCACTTCGTAAAACAACTTTCTCCATCACCCTCTACTTTCTCTAGAATTTCAGACATTTCACTTTCTGATTCAGGTACTATCAATCATACTTAAAAGTGCTAAAAGCTTAAACCGGGGCACATGAAACTTTTCAAAGCCTTTATTTAATCAAAAACAACTCGTAAATTAGCTCATTCCAAAGCAGAAGTGGTGGAGACCACAGAGGTAAAACAAGGAAATGTTGGTTCACAGTTCCATCCTCAGCTCTCTTGGTCTACTCTGTTGAAAAGCCCCTGGTTATGTAAATGTATTGGCTGCTTCGGGGAGAGCTTCCAGTCAGGCCGATTTTAATATGGTCATTTGCAAGTTTTTTGGTTTTTTTTTTCCAAGTATTTGAAAATCAAGCAAGGTATGGGTGATTTCTTAGCTGAATTGGGTTTGTCTGCAGTTCTTCTGGGCTAGCCACCATTTTAGTCACTGAAACAAATAATGCACACAGGGATCCTCAGATTGGCTCAAGCATGCTGTGGGACCTGCAGCCACCAGGGGAGGCTGTTCTCTGGTTTGGGCTTCAGCACTTCAGCAGAAGTTAAACAAGCCATGCCTCTCCACAGAAATCGGACGGACAGAGAGCGCACCATATCCATTTAACCTTCGAAATGCCAGCAGTTCTACATTGAACCCTCTTACTTAAAAAAAAAAAAAAAAAGACCGCCGGGCAGTGGTGGCGCACGCCTTTAATCCCAGCACTCGGGAGGCAGAGGCAGGCGGATCTCTGTGAGTTTGAGGCCAGCCTGGTCTCCAAAGCGAGTTCCAGGAAAGGCGCAAAGCTACACAGAGAAACCCTGTCTCGAAAAACCAAAAAAAAAAAAAAAAAAAAAGAAAAGACCTTTAAAAAAAAAAAAAAAAACATGTTAAGCAAGCAGTTGTTAACTCAGGAAAAAAAAAATAATAAAAACTAAGAAGAAACGTGTTGATCTATAGGAAATTGCTAGCAAGGTGTAATGAATACAGCTAGTCCTAGACAAATGTAAGTTTCCATCCTTCTCACCCAAGAATTCTTATCTGCACCTGTCACCCAGTCCTTCAGTCCTATCTGCAATATGCCCACACCATTTCTTGAGTGCTCCAGCCCTACTAAATGGCAGATAAAATAATCACAAGTAAAAACTGTCAATGCAATTCTCCCAATGAATGTTATTACGCAGCACTATAACCCAAGTGCCTACAAAATTAAGCACATTTGGGGGCCAAATAAGAACCCTACAGGAACAAACATGGTTTCTATGGGAACATCATACATATTCAGTTCCAAAAACCAAACTGGCAAAATCTTGTAGAACATGGTCTGATTTTAAATTAGAGCACCTACATTCTAGAAAACATATAGGTAAAATTTTGAGAATCAAGGCATGTATTTTAACTTCCATATTTGTGGTTTAAATAAAATAAGTGCTTAGCTTGTTCTTGGTGCTGATATAGTTCTTTTATCCAATTAAAATGTTATGTATCTCTAATTTATAAATTACATTTTCATAATTCATTTACAGTGCAAAATTAAAGTCCCTTGTATCAGTGAAATAAACATGCTTTAGGCACTAGAGAGATGGCTCAGTGCCTAAAGCTTGCTGTCCAAGCACGAACACCTAAGCATGGATGTTCAGTACCCACCCAAAGGAGTGATGCAGTGGCCTGGGTCTGTAACCCAGTACTGGGGAGGTGGAGCCAAGCGAGTCCATCGGATGGCCAGTTAGACAGCCTAGGGCAATCAATCGGTGAACTCGAGGTTCACTGGAGGCATGGCCTGTGTAACTTCTGCTGAAGTGCTGCGAAGCCCAAACCAGAGAACAGCCTCGCCTGGTGGCTGCAGGTCCTACAGCATGCTTGAGCCATTCTGAGGATCCCTGTGTGCATTATTTGTTTAAGTGACTAAAATGGTGGCTAGCCCAGAAGAACTGCCGACAAAAAGGAAGGAAATCGGAAAGGCTTGAGGTTCCTAGAAAAGGCCTCTTCCACTCTTCCAAACTCCTCCTTCTTTTTTTGTTGTTTTGGGTGGAAGGGGTGCTGGGAATTGAACCCAGGGACGTACACATGACAGGCAAGTTTTTTTTTTATCATTAAATTACATCTTCAGTTCTTTTTTTAATATTTTAAATTTTACTTATTTTATGTGCATAGGTATTCTGTCTGCATGCATGTCTGTGCAGCGCCGGTGTATTTGGTGCCTTCAGAGGCCAGAAAATGAAGCTGGATCCCGTGGGACTAAGTTAGGAGATGCCAGGCGGGAGCTATGAATTGAAGCCAAGTTCTCTGAAAAGCAGCCAGTACTCTGGACCAAGTGAGTTATCACTGGGGCACCTTTTTTTTTTTTTTTTT
>CABHPP010124275.1:0-30671 GCA_902168425.1 Peromyscus attwateri
CAGGCTCAGTCGTGGCTCTGCCCCTATCACACAACCGTGGGTAAGCACGTACGTTAATCTCATTTTCTTCTCTAGTAAGTGGGCAGAATGATATCTTTCTGGTTTGTTTCCCAGGATGCTCCGGAAACAATGAATTGATACAAAAATAATTAGAAGGTGTAAGAATGTGTACAGCAACAGGAAGCCCTTCCTCCCTCCCTCCCTCTCCTCCTCCTTCCCTCCCCCTCCCTCCCTCCCTTCCTCCCTGCTCTCTAGATGGGAGTCTGGCCATGCTGTTTCAGTCAGTTCTCTCCTCCCACCATGTAGGTTCCAGGGATCGAACTCACATCATCCGGCTTGGCAGCAAGCTCCTTTACCCACTGAACAATCTTTCTGGCCCCAGAAAGCATTTTTACAGCCCACCCACATGTGCGGCACATCTCTGACCTCCCCGGACACTTCCAGCATCCTGCTGTGTCTGCCCTCTCTCCTGGAGCCTGGATATGGAGCGTGGGCAGGGGATGCTCCCTGGTGGTCCCTATTTGGTTTTTTCGTGCATCCCTATTAAATTAGAGGTGCTCCTGAGGGTTGTACCCATTTCTTTTTTTTAATGGCACCTCTTTTAAATGTAGGATCAAGGCTTAAATTAGTAAACTTGGTCCCTAGTGAAGGTGGAGCCTGAGTTCCAGAGATGCTAGCGTGGCCCAGACCTCCCATTGGTCTGTTTCAGGGGATGGTACCTGGATGGTAAGTTGCCTCACAGTGTACTCTGGGTGTTCTTTCATGCTCTGTATGCGGATCTGGAAGGGCCCATAGGTTTCCTCGTCTGTGGGCCAGTAATGTACACATTTCTAGAAGGGAGGGATCTGGGAGTCAGAGTGGGAAGGTCCATTGGTGGGGCAGCAGAGAGAGGCCTAATGTCCCCTCCTCCTATCTCACCCCATAAGCCAGGTCAGTGCCTGGAGTCTGGCTCTCCCAAGCTTAAATCACCCACCCACATTTTGGCTGTGAACAGCTTCCCTGGGGTCTATGTATCTCAGGAATCTTCCCCAGGAAATGACCTGGGGCCCCGTCAGTGTTATGAGCTCCCATTGAGGCTTCTGGTCTGCTCTGCATGGGTGGTGTTTGAAGGGAGGCTACAACCCATTCTGGGTGACCCTGCCTCTTACCTCCTTGCCCTCTCGGAGCTGGGTGAGCATGACAATGAGGCATACTTCTTCTTGCCACACCATCTCCCAGAAGTCCGCCACAGTGTTTGGCATGGGGCCCTGGGTGGCAATGTAGACCTTCTCCTGCCCATCATAGCCCTGGGGAGGCAAAGCACAGAAGGAGAGAGAGGCTGGAGGATTCACACTCAAAGCCAGTGAACATGAGCACTTAGTTACGCTCACACACACACACAGCAGAAGCCACACGCTGGAGGAAGACATGGGATCCACGATGAGAAACACCTGAGTTCAAATTCCTGGCCTACTGTTCCCCAGTTACGAGACCAGAAGCACATTCCTGGCCTCTGTGAGACTCAGTTTCTCGACCTATAGACTGAGCCTAGTGATTACCTCATAACATAGTGTGAATTAAACTCAAAAAAGCATATTGGCAGTCTCTCAGGTGGCAGGCGCCATGTACATGTTTATTCCTGTCTTCTTCTGCCTTCTTCTAGTGCAAGATCTAATAGCCCTCAATATTTGTAAGAACGTTTCACATTTCATGAATCACTTTTATATCCTTGGCACCAAAATCCAGCATACTCTTCCTAATCTGTTCAACCCCTTCCATCCTCCTTAGCTTCCACCGTCCATCCATCATCCATGCATCCGGCTGTTTGCCTGGTCCCTGCTGCCAAGCAAGCAGAGGACCACCTATCTACTACGCTTTCTTCTGCCTGACAACTTTGCCTCCCTGCACCCCAGACTACCGTCCTACCACATTTGGCCACAAGGGGGCACTGCTTTCCCATCCACCTACCACACCAGGTGAGAAATTGGGTTAGATGGCCGATCTTGCTTTGAGGGTGCTGTTAGCTGGGCATCCATCAGTCTCTACAAAGGAGGTGCTACTTGGTACAGGGTAGGGGGTCGGGGGGCGAATGAGTGTGGGAGAGGAGATGGAGATGGGAGTAGATCCCCACTCGTGCTGGCTTTGTGCAGCTTTTAGGAGCCAACTAGCCTTTAAGAAACCAGTGACGAGGCTCAGCTGTGTCAACCTATGTGTCGCCACATAGAGAGAGTTGTCATGGATAGGGTAACAGCGTAGGTTAGGAAATTTTAACATCTCTTCTAGGTTGATTTGGGGGTCGTTCGGTGTGTTGTCACCCCGCCCCTCTCAGTCTGGCAGAGAGAGCGATGGCAGGAAGGGACAAGGAGAGAAATACAGGCCCCCGAGGCCAAGTCACAGCTGGATGGTATCATGTGGCATTATTTTCATTTTTAAAAACAGCCCTGGCCCCCACTGCTGCAGCAGCCAGACACTCACTCGGATGTAGTTGGCATTTATGTAGTCGCCATCTTCCTGGCTTTGGGCCCGGCCAAGACAGACACGACTCTGGGGATCTAGGAAGTAAGATCAGTGAAGGTGAAAGGTCAGAGCGGACCAACAAACGCAGATTCTAATAGAGTCAGAGGGAAGAGCATCCTTACACCATTCACCATACTTTGTGGACAGCAGGCATTCAGTTGAATTGTTTTATAGACAAGTAGCATAATACCTATGCGTTATAAAATACCATATTTCGGATGGGCAGTGGTGGCGCACGCTTTTAATCCCAGCACTCGGGAGGCAGAGGCAGGCGGATCTCTGTGAGTTTGAGGTCAGTCTGGTCTACAGAGTGAGTTCCAGGACAACATCCAAAAGCTACACAGAGAAACCCTGTCTTGAAAACAAAAATCAAAAAACAAAAAACAAAAAAACAAACAAAATTCCACGACAGTAGGGATCCACATGTTTTTGAACAGGAAAGTGATATAATCAAAACAGAACTATTAACTGAATGATGGCGTATAGGACAGACCACAGAGCTGCAGAGACCGATTGGGATATCGTCATATTTTAGCCTTGAGATCAGCAAGGGTATAAAATGGGAGGCAACTGATAGGGATAGAAAGAGATTCCGCAGAGAAAAAGCTTTTTTTCTTCTGATTATGAATACAGCTTCAGATGAATACATTGTCTAAGTTGTCACTCGACCATGAGGGAGATGGGCCTCTCTCTCCAAAGGTGTGGGTCTTTTCCCAATCAAACCGGATGAGGGATGAAGGAGCTGGCTTCTCCTCTTTGGTGGTTGTAGAACTTGCTAGAATTAGGCCAAGGCCAAAGGCTAACAGACTCACTTGGATGGGTGTTCACAGAGCCTTGCTCTGAATAGAGCAGGCAGTGAGCTCAGAGGCTCAGCCCAGGGCAGGACCCATGTGCTCGGCTGAATTAGACCACGGTTCTGGAAGCCACTGTGGTAGGCTCCAGGACTCAAGCCTGCCTCTGAAAAGAGGGAGGTTCAAGGCCTGGGTCTGTCTGTGTGAGCTCACCCCTCCCACAGAGGCCCACAGTAAACTTCTGCAAATGTTATCTTGTAGTTGCTATCTCTCTCCTAGCTGCCAGGGTGGTGGTAGTATTTCTCTGTTGAAATACCATGTCTCAAGCACTGTGCTTCCTCCTTGGCTGACGTGAGGGTTTTTTGTTTGTTTGTTTGTTTGAATTTCTATTTTGTTTATTTTTGTCAAGGTCTCATATAAACCAAGCTAGCCCAGAACTTGCTAGATAGTGGAGACTGGCCTTGAATTCCTGATCCTCTACACACACCTCCAAGTGCTCGGATTATTACAGGCATGCACCACTGTTCCTGGCTTCGAGGTATATATCTTGCCTTCTCAAGTTCTTCACCCCCAAGGACACTGCCCCCTTCATGTCCACTGTGGCCCTTACTTGGCAAGATGGTCTTGTATCGGTCCTTGGAAGCATGGCCAGGGATATCCAGGTCTTCAGGGCTGACAAAGTTTGAGGGGATCTTCTGGTGGGGGGAGTAAGTGTGTTAACATCTGGCCCCGGCCTCCTTTTCTCCCTTTCCACCCTCTGCATACATAGGGACAACCTTCTTTCCTAAGCCTTGGAGATCTCCCCTAAGGACCGCAAGGAGAAGAGAGGCCCGAGGAATCCATGATGGAAGGACAGGGTGATGTGGAGGGGACCCCAACTTCTTACCAAGAATTCCTCCTCCAGCTGCTTGGGGCTGGGTGGCTGGTGCTGTAGACCCCAGCGTGTAAGGGGGTGTCCGGCTGTGCGTAGAAAGTGTATGGTGACCTCCCGGGGTGTATTCACCGAGCAGATGGGTTCCACAGCCCCCAAAGACCGAACATCCAGCATCAGAGCCACGCTGGAGCCCCTTCTGCAAGCATAGCCATCCAGTGCCCAGTGAACATCCCATAGTGCCTGCTTTCCTTTCAACGACTTGTCGCAGAGCTTGTCTGAGGAGGCCACAGTTAGTCTTTCTCCTGACCTAGAGGCTCGGGGCACTCAGGGGTCAGGCCCTTACTACGTTCCCCTTTCCTTTTATCAGATAGAATGGAGTAGGCTACGACTCTTATGCTCCTTCCTGTCGTCCACCTCTCCTACTCCTAAGCTGGCACAGAGGCTCCGATGTACACTCAGTGCCGTGAAGACTCCTGGACTTGTCTCAGAGATTGCTCATGCCAGCTTGAGACTTTGGGAGCAGGCCCAGGGATGACATGAAACTCGGTGCCTCAGACATAACAAAGGATGGGCAAGCAGCATGCAAATGAGCATTATTAATTCTCTTTCCAGGCCTTGTGGACTCTGTTGTTAGAACTGGACTGCTGGGTATGAGAGAGGGGAGGAAATGAAAGCAACCCAGGTCTAGGAAGATCCTCTCTGTGAAAGATCTCACCTCTCCTGCAGCCGCACATGCTTCTTGGCCGGAGCCTTGGTGGGTGGAGGTTGGGTCATGGCTGCCCCCAAAGACAAGGTCGGTGGCTGTGCTCTGGAGCGCCCCACACAGGCCTGGACCATGCTGGGGTAGATTGCTGGACTCAAGGAAGGCTCACTCAGCCATGGGGCCTGCCTGAAAGACAAGGTCCTGTATTTGCTGACCTCTGACCTGCCTTACTGGCTAGGAGAAGGCTCCTAAGCCCAGGCCAGCCATCCTCTTGGTTTTTACTGGAGGTATCTTCTCTTCCCAAGGAAGGGGCCTAACTTTTTTATCCTGTAAGTACAGGAGCTCTTTGTTGGGATGCAGGACAGAGGACAGTCTGAGGTTAAAGGAGGAAGGAGATACAGAGTGTAGGTATGGGTGAAGTCAGGAAATAATCCGGAAGGAGGAAGAGAGAGGGTACCCAAGTCCGCAGGGCTCCAAGCTTGGGTCCAAATGAGAACAACAGACTGCCGATCGCAAGGAAGGAAGGGAGAAAGCTCAGAACTTTCTAAGTCGTCAGCAGTCTTCTCCAGAATGAGAAACTGAGGCCTCTAGTAGCGTTGGAGCCAGTTGGGGACCCAGGCAGGCCATGCTCTGGTAGGGTTGTCTCCTAATTGCTGCCATCTCCCCTCTAAGATCACTTGTGGCTTCTGGGGGTCTCTATCCAGGGCGGCAGGCTAGGGGTGTTTCCTTCCTCTTCCTTCCCATCCCCCAGTCTCCCGCCTCTGTAACCGTCACAGGAAATGGCCTCGCCAAGCCCTAGAGCTCCAGCACACGGTGAGGCTACAGTTGGGGGTACGCGAGGGAAGGGGCAGAGAGGTGATGAGGGCATCTCCTTTGGGGGCAGTCCCCATCTCCCAGAGCTAAGTCACAGGTGCCATGGTGGTAGGGTTAGGGCTGCTAACCTCCAGGGACAGAGGCTTGGAACAGTGTGGGCCCATGCAGGTGTGGCTGGGATCGCACTCTCCCATGACAGAAAGGGGCCTTTTGCCTCTCTACTCCCAGCATGCCGTGCGACTCCTTTGCCCTCCAGCCACAGGGACACCAAATATGCCACTGCTCATGCCTGGCCAGACATGGTAGCCCCAAACTCATGCCTCTTCACCCCATCCTCAGAGACGCCCTCCTGTTTCCAGGGCTTCCCCACCCCAGGGTCATAGTATGCCTGTGCCCACTTCACGTACCTACTGAAGCAGCTGTGTCCCCCAGGCTGCCTTTTGCCAGCTGTCTGTCAGTCCGTCTATCTTTGAGGACTGAGAGGCTTCAGGAAGCCAGCTTCCTCCCTCCGCCCCTCCTGGCTTCCACCCACGCACACCCAGCTGCAAGCTGCCCTCCTGCGCCTGCTGCAGCTGCCACCAGGGGTCGGGTGCAACCTCCCTACGCCCTCTGAGAGCAGGCTGCCTGCCGGGGCCATGCCACCCTTGCCGCGTGCAAAGGCTCTGGGAATGGGCAAGGGATGAGGCCTTCCCTGATCACGCCAGGCAGGTCTGCACCTCTGGGTTCTTTATCAAGCCCCCCCTCCACCTCCTTGCTGAGAAGATAACCATAGAGGACCCTCAGGTGTTCCCCTGGTTGAGCCCTTGGCTAGAGACTTATTTCCATGGCTTCTGCCCCTGTGAGCCCTTGCTGCTTCAAAGCCTGGCAGTTCATGGCCAAGCCCAGGCCCTATCAGCCCGGAGCAGAGTAGATGTACCACAGAGGTGCAGTGTGGGAAAGCGGAGGGAGGATGCCTTGTTCTGAACAGGAAGGAGGGGCCCAGGCCCTGAGTCCCTCAGCCTGCAGGCACAGGCTAGTCGCTTGGGAACAGGTAGCAGAGCTAAACTGGAGAAGAACCTCGGGTCATTTTCTAGGAGCCCCTCAGACTCCCCCTCGGGGAGTATTTCAGAACCCTGCCATCTCCTCAGAAGACTTACAGATAGCTGTGGCCCTCACATCCCACGTCCTCTTCACCACTGGGCCACTTGGATGCTTGGGGGCGGGAGGGGGGGAGGAAGTGGCCCCCAAGTTCAAGACTCTACAGCCCCTCACCCCACCTGGCTCTGGGAGACCCCTTGCTGGCCCGACTGGTTCGTGGTTCATGCTTGCTTGCAAGACTTTTTTTTTTTTTTTTTTTTGACTCTGTAATGCTCCCAACACCCTTCCTGGCCCCCAGCAGTCACATTCCACATCCTTTCTCTTCCTCCTACTTCTCTGATTCAACTGTCAAGTGGTGATACCAAAAAAGAAGAGCTGGGGAATAGGCACAGGGGTGTACCTGGAGGAGGTGGGAGGAGGGGCTGGCGTCTTCTGCCCGTGGGGAGGAGGCGAGGACCAGGGATGACCCTTTGAGGTCGGGAGGCTTGGGACACCTGTCTTTGTCCTTGGCAGTAAGTCAGAAGGCGACGCTCCAGGGCTGGTTGATTCCGGCTCCTGCCTTGTGGCGGGCTCTCCTCCTAGGAATATAGGTGGGCTTTCCTGAGGAGGAAGCTCCGTACAGCCGGGAGGCGGTTGGCTCTGGTACCAGGATGAGGTAATAGGAGCAGGGGCCTGGGGATTCCTGCACGCTTGTGTACAGTGACTGGTACCTGGGCTCTGCCTTGACCTCCCCACAGGGGTGGGAGTGGGGTGGAAGGAGGACCCCCCGCCCTGGGCCAGCTGTTGACTGCAATCAAGAAAAGGAAGTGAGGATACCACAGGGGTGGGGAGGAGGAAGTAGGGGAAGTCCTCCCCCACAGGTCTGCCCAGTGTCCCCAGTTCACAGTTTTAGCCTACTGGCTGTGAGCACACCCCTTGATCCTCACAGATGGGGGCCCAGTGGGGTTCAAGAAGTTGGGAAGCTGAGCTCTTGGGTGGGGAGCAAGGAAGCTGGGAGATGGGAAGGGAGTTGGTGGGGTGGGGGTCAACCTAGGCATGAAGCAAGACCCCCAGTCTCTCTCCCAGGTCTCTGGGTGTCTGTTCACCTTCCTGTCCACTCCCTCTCCCTGTTCGGCTCAGGACATGAAAGCTTGTGGCCAGAGTCTCCACCACAAGCCTCAGGTGGGACAAGACACATGTCCTTGTCCTGCATCTGCCCTTCCCTGCTGTCTCTGGAGCAGCCCCTACCTTATTTCACGCTGCCAGGATGGTCCTCAAGGTGAGGACTCCTCCTCCTCTGCAGAACCTTCCCATTCCCTCAGCAGGGGCTGAGGGCACCCTGCTCCCAAACTCCCTTCTCTCACCTCGCAGACTTGCCTTTCTGACCGGGGATTAGGTTCTGGTACCTTCAACTTTAGAGAATGTAAAGTCAGAGTTGGAAGTCAGAGGGACCTGCCGAGTGAGCAAGCTGGTGCTTAGTGGTGCTGTGACCTTGGCCGAGTTCCCGGCTTCCCCGCATTTCGGACTCCCCAACAGCTTTCTTCCTCCCAGGGAAGGATAATAAGAAGGACAATAATCTCCCTTGTCAGGAAGATGGAGCGAGGCCTGAGAAGCGCTTTGCCCACAGCCCCAGTGTTTGGGATCACAGACACGAGAAGCGAGGGAAGCCGACTCGGGCTGGGAGCGAGGGAGCCCCACCTGGTGGTGGAAGCGGCATGGGGCTGAGTCTTTGTTCCGTCTAGGTCATCCCTTCCTCCCCTTCCCTTTTCCAGCCAGCCTTCAGCTTTTTTCAGGAAGTTCCTCTCTAGCAGGGGAGAGATTCTAGGAGTTACTCCCAGCGGCCCAGAATGAGCAGGGTCCCTCGCTTCGGAATGGTGTCTGTGCCTAGATCCTAGGCAGAGTTGGGGAGCGCCACAGCAGGTCGAGGGCGGGGCCACAGCAGGTCGAGGGCGGGGCCACAGCAGGTCGAGGGCCACAGGAGGGCAAGATCTTATCCCCTCCCTCCCTCCCCCTCTCTCTGTCCTTAACACCGCTCTCTCTCTCATCCCTTCCATCCCAGGGGCCATGAGCCACAACTGTCCCTGGTGCTCCTGCAGTTCCCAGAAGTCCTTGTCCCCTGCAGCTCTGGGCAAAGGCTGTCACCCTGTAACATTGCAGGCTGCTCTGGGTGGGTATGGAAAGGACGGAGAGGGCCTGGCACACTCTGCCTCTCACACTCCCCTCCCGAGACGTCCTTCCCTGTCTCTGGAGAAGCCCTAGGATGCTAGGTGGCTGCTCCCCCAAGTGCTTCCATCCCCCTCAAATACCAAGGCAGCTATTCTTTCTCATCCCTGCAAGTCCGGGCTTGTCCTTGGGAGTGTGGGGGAGACAGAGCTCACCAAGGAGGAGTCCGGAAGACACCCAAGGACACAGGGTGAGTGAGATAGAGAGGTGCAGTTAAGCCAGGCCGTGTGGGCTGAGGAGGCACCCCAGCCCGTCCCAGGCTGCCCCTCTGTGACAGCTCTCCCAGGTGCCCCTCCCTGACCCAGCTGTCCCTCTGCTGTCTTTTTAATGCCTGCAGGTGTAAGGACTTTCCCACACCCGTCACCACTGGTGGAGAGGACCAATGGTCCATGCCAGCTCCGCACAGGGGAACCATGTGGCCTTCCCAGAGTGCCAGGAAATAGCCCAGCTCTGTCTGTACCTGCTGCCAAACTCAGTGCAGGGTAACTTCAAGCTGAAGGAGAGTCCCTTCTTTTCTCCCAAGTCCAGGGCCGGAGGGCTGGACACCTGTCCCACAATGGCCCTTCCCCCCAGGGCCCTCTGTGCCCTGCCCACTGTGCTGCCCTGATGCCAGCTTATGCACCCTGTCCGTCCCCACACACAGCACATTACTGGCTGCCCCCTCCAGCCCCGCGCCGAGTTCTCTCTTCCTGCTCAGTAGAAGCTGGACCTTCCCCCTTTCCTGGTGACCTTCCCCAGTTTGTGGGAGGAAGAGGGGGCGACTTGTTCTCTTCTGCCTGGTAATTATCTTCCTTTAGTGTGGGGGATGCCCAAGGCCTGGCTTCAGGCTGTGGGAGAGCAGAGGAGGAGCCGGAAAGAGCAGTCTACAACAGCTGCCGGGAGGGACCAGGCTAGTTCACGCTTGGAAGCTGGGATGCCAGGACCAGTCCTCTGCCTTGCTCTGCCTGCTGGCCGGCTCACTCCACGCTGAGAAGGTAGGCTTCAAGACCTCGGGAGGACCCCAGGGGTTTTCTAGGCAGAGGATGTGGGTTTGTCTGTTGGGGTGGCTGCTGGGAGGAGTACATTTTTGCTGAATAGAGAATCTTGGCCTGGGCATGGGGGTCGGGGTGGGGGTTGCTTTTTTGCCCTCTTCTAAGCCCGTCTCCTATCTCCAAGGCTGCTCTAACAGGGTGAGGCTGGCAAGGGGGCTTTCTACAGCCAAGATCCTCGAGGCTGGGTCCATAGGACTAGCTATGAAGCACGTTCTGTCCCCACAGGCCTCTCTTTTGTAGGGACCTTGGGACCCCAACCCTTTATCCACCCACACTCTCTGCTGTGTCTCCTTGGCTCAGATTCTGAATTAAGATGCGGTCGTCTCACCTCTGCCCATCGGGGCTGCTCACAGGGACTCTGCTAGAAGAAACAGCGTGAAGTGTCCCCAGGTGAGAAGGGGTGGCCAAGGACCAGGTTAGGATGTTTCCTCTACGTCTTGGCCAGACTGAGGCCTGTGACATCCTCCCTGGTTTCCCTGGTTGCTAGCCTCCTTCTCTGTCTCTTTCACAAGGGCCATGTGCGCACATGTACACACACACACACACACACACACACACACACACACACACACACACAGCCTGGAAAATTTGATGAGTCTGCAGTGCTAAGTTTCCAGGACCCCATCCAGGCCAGTAGGCGGCTCTGAGGTTTGGGGCTGGACAGAGCTGCGGTGGGGTGGGGTGGGGTGGGGTGGGGGGGTGGGGGGGGCAGCAACCCCTGGTGCTGGGGCTAGAGGGTAGGTAGAGCTGGTTTCTGATGCAGGCCTGCCTGGGCTCCTTGCTGAAGCAGGCTGGGAAGAGTCTGCTTTGGTGTTCAGAGACTGTACCTGTCAGTTTTTCTGCACAGCACCCCCCCCCCCTCGCTCCTCCACCCCCACCCCCCTCCCGAGCTTGCTGAGTTCTGGGCTTCCTTCCCAGGGCTCAGAGGCTGAGTTGGCACAGGAGCACCTGGGTGAGCTGTACCAGGTGAGCAGCTGGTTCTGGGTAGCTGCAGCAGCAGAGTCTGAGTTCTGTCTGTAGGCCAGGCCTCAGCTGGGTCTCTGCGGTGCCTGGTGCCTGTGAGGGCCAAGAGAGGGCAGGGGAGCCGGCAGGCGGGGTGGGGGTGGGGTGCAGGCAGGGGTGGTGGTAACTGCTGACCTAAATAGAAGAAAATAGGGAGAGGGAGCAGAAACCCCAGGAATGTCAGACACTCCCAGAAGCTTCCAAGCAGAGAGGACTTGAACTGGGGATGGGTAGGCCTTTTGCCTTCTCTGCTCAATGGAGTCAGAAGTCCCGGGTTCAAGTCCAGCTTCTTTCCTCACACACACACGGGGCCTCAGGTTGGACTCTTTGGATGTCAGCTTCCTCATCTGGGCAGTGAGGGATGAGCGAGCTGGGCTCCAGGGGCCGGGTGAGCTCTAGATCCACGTGATGCGCTTCCGTGCCTCTGAGTACTAGAACAAGTTAGGCAGACCAAAGGGGCGGCACACAGCTGGCCACCCTCCTCATGTGCTCAGGATGTCCCCTCATGCCTGCCTCGTCACTTCACCCCAGGAAACACTAAAAGGCACAGGGAAGGGGACAAACGGACAGGGGCTGAGTGTGGGGGAGTCAGGCCCCGCTCACCGGCAAGGCCACCAATCCCGTTCGTCTTCCCCCAAAGCACAGGACATTTTCCTTCCTGAGAGCTGACTGACTGTTGACGTCTAGGTGGG
Organism: Peromyscus attwateri; assembly: GCA_902168425.1. Taxonomy (NCBI): domain Eukaryota; kingdom Metazoa; phylum Chordata; class Mammalia; order Rodentia; family Cricetidae; genus Peromyscus; species Peromyscus attwateri. The sequence continues at coordinate 11,682 of CABHPP010124275.1, forward strand.
AGAAGGAGGGAGAGGAAGGAGGCAGCTTGTGGACCACCTGAGAGCTGCAGTCCCCTTAGGGCCAGATGCCACTTCTCTCCCACCTCTCAGCTTTGCCCAGACCAGGATGGGTTAGGGTCAGGTTCTGCTGCCTGGCACCTACCTGAAACCCCACCCTTCCCACCTTTGCCTGCCTGCCAGCCACCAGGGCAAGGGGAGAGTGAGCCAGTCTAGCTCCACCTTCAGCCTCCCAATTTTAACTCTGCAGACTTCATCAGGATGAGGCCCCTGATTCTGTTTGCTGCCCTCCTCTGGCTCCGGGGCCTTTTGGCAGAGGTAAGATGGGCATGGGGTGGGGTGGGCATGGGGTGGGGTGGGGTCAGTGGGCCTGTTCTCTGGGGCACGTCTAGGCTTCCCACCTCTCTGTGGGGCTCCACAGCTGGTCTGCGTTACAGAAGAAGGAAACTGCTCCCTTCCCACCCAGGCCAGCACAGAGGCCAGGAGAACAGATTGCTCCCGCCTTCCAGGCTGCTGGCTACTGCCTGCCTGCCGCACAGTGGCATGCTTTCAGGAAATATCTCTTCAGTCATGTGTGGCAGGGGTGGGGGGGGGGGGGGGGGGGAGTCAGACACACAGGGAATCCTCTCTCTGATCTGGATCCTCACTCCATGGGCTTTCCCAGAGGTCTGGGCTCCAGAGGCCTTTCCACATCTGCTTCCCCTACCTGGAGCCTCTTCACATCTGCTTCCCCACTCCTTTTCTTCCTACAGGAAGATGCATGCCCATCCCTGGAAGGGAGCCCAGACAGGGAGGGTGGAGGTAGGTATCTTTAGAGAGAGGGAGAGGACTCTGGAGGTGGGCAGTGGGCGGGTCATAGGGCTAATTTCTCTTCTAGACTCTGCCTTCTCTTGGCCCCTGGTCTTGCCTTCCTTTTTCAGGGGAGAAGGGGTGCTGGGTGAGTGAGTGCACGCACTCTTATCTCCCAGGTCCACCCATAAGCGTGAACATCAGCAGCCAAGGACAGCCTGCCAGCCTGTTTCTGAGCTGGGTGTCAGCAGAGACAGATGGATCTGACTATGCGCTCAGCCTCAGGGCTCTGAACCCCTTGGGCTCTCCAGAAGGGCAGCAGCTCCAGGCTCACACAAATGAATCCAGCTTTGAGTTCCATGGCCTGGTGCCAGGGAGTCGCTACCAGCTGGAATTAACTGTCCTAAGACCCTGTTGGCAGAATGTCACGGTTACCCTCACTGCCCGAACTGGTATGAGGTCTGCAGGCTGAGGGAGTATGGCCTTACTAGGGGTTGGGGCAGGAGGGGACTGCTCTAGAGGGCTGGCGGGGGAGGGGGGTGGCCCAGGGAAACCAAAGGGGAGAACTCCCAGGATGGTGAGCCCTTTGTACAGACCTCGGTACTTCTCTTGACATTTGGCACAGCCCCGTCAGTGGTTGGTGGACTACAGCTGCATAGCTCTGGAAGCCCAGCCAGCCTGGAAGCCTCATGGAGCGATGCTCCTGGGGATCAAGACAGCTACCAACTTCTCCTCTACCACCTGGAATCCCAGACTCTGGCATGCAACGTCTCAGTGCCCCCTGGCGCCCTGTCTTACAGTTTTGGCAACCTCTTCCCAGGTAGTCAGTATGTCTTGGAGGTTATCACCTGGGCTGGCAGTCTCCAGGCGAAGACCAGCATCCACCAATGGACAGGTAAAGTGGGTAGCCGGCCAGGGCCCCAGGTAGCAGCTTGACGGGGGGAGGTGAGAGCAATGTTGAGTCTGGAGCTTTGGAGGCAGTGTGTCCCAGTGTGCCTGGGTTTCTGGGATCTCCCATGACGCAGCTGATGCCAGTATCTTGCTCCAGAGTCCTTCCTCAAGCCTGGCTCTGCTCTGTCCATACTTCCTGCAGAGCCCGTGCCTCCAGATCACCTAGTACTACGTGCCTTGGATACCAGTAGCCTGCAAGCCTTCTGGAACAGCTCCGAAGGGGCCGCCTGGTTCCACCTGATGCTCACGGACCTCCTGGGGGTCACCAACCTGACTGCAGTGGTCAGACGAAGGGTCTCCAACCACACCTTCCTCCACCTGTCTCCAGGCACACCTTATGAGCTGAAGTTTTGTGTTGCTGCTGGGCCCCACTGGGTTGTGGGCCCCAATGCCACCGAGTGGACCTGTGAGTGCCTACGGAACACAACAGATCTAATTGATTTGTGACAGCAACTGCCTGAGGAGATGGTAGGGGTAATAATGGTTATGATCTATTGAACCGTCTCCAGGCAGGCTCTGAGCCTGCCACTTTCTGGGTATGGTTTCACTGAATCCCCCAAAGAGCCTCATATAGGTCTTGCCATCCCATGTTACTATAGGCACAGAGGTACAGAGAGAGCCCAAATCCAAGGTCATAACTGTATATAAGTGTGGTGACTCTGAGCCTAGGCTTGAGTCTTTGCCACCGTGATACCATATTTCCACTCTGAGAAACAGTTGTGTGGTGGTTAACAGTTTCTTCTGTCTGTTGGCTGCGTGTCTCTGGGCAAGTTGTTTACCTTCTCTGTGTTTTAGCTAGGGTTAGTGTGTGTGTGGGATCATGTGTAGAAATCCTCCCGAGCATGCTGGCAGGCACACGTGTGAGCACTTGGAGAGTTATTGTCTCTGTTACTGTTGCCCATGGCCGGTTGATAGCGGCCAGGTCTTGGCATTCATCTGAAGTATGGGAAATGAAGCTGTTAATATCCAAATGAGAGGCTGTCAGGTACGTGTGGACAGTGGTGAGTGCACAAAATGAGTTTGCTTACCTACTGTATTTACCCCTGTCTCCTTAGATCCCTCCTACCCATCTGACCTAATGCTGACTCCCTTGTCTAACGAGCTCTGGGCAAGCTGGAAGGCAGGGCCGGGAGCCCGGGACGGCTATGTACTGAAGTTAAGTGGGCCAGTGGAGAATACTACTACTCTGGGCCCTGAAGAGTGCAATGCTGTATTCCCAGGACCCCTGCCTCCTGGACACTACACCCTGGGGCTGAAGGTTCTAGCTGGACCTTACGATGCCTGGGTGGAGGCTAGTACCTGGCTGGCTGGTGAGTCTGGTTGGAGGAGAGCTCAGGCTGGAAAGGCTTCACAGGGAGTCTGCAGCCAGAGGGACCAGGGTGCTCACTTTCTTGGGGCCTGCTTCTTCTCCAGAGTCTGCTGCACTGCCCAGGGAGAGTCCTGGTGCCAGACTGTGGCTAGATGGACTGGAAGCTACCAAGCAGCCTGGGAGGCGGGCACTACTCTATGCTGATGGTGCCCCAGGCCTCCTAGGAAACATCTCTGTGCCCTCCGGTGCCACTCATGTCACTTTCTGTGGCTTGGTACCTGGAGCCCACTATCGGGTGGACATTGCCTCATCTGTGGGAGACATCACTCAGAGCATCACAGGCTACACCAGTGAGTGCCAGTATCTGAGTCCTTTGGGCCCGGGACTGGAGGATCTTGTCTTGGGGAGGGAAGTTCGAGTAAAGTCGAGGTTCAGCAGAGGAGGGCAGAGGGTATCACAGGTCGATGACATGACCCCTTGCCAAACTGCCCCCTCTGCAGGTCCCCTGCCACCGCAGTCCCTGGAGGTCATTAACAGGAGCAGCCCGTCTGACCTGACTGTTGGTTGGGCTCCAGCACCAGGGCGGCAGGAAGGTTACAAGCTCACCTGGCATCAGGATGGCAGCCAGAGGTCACCTGGCAACCTTGTTGGCTTGGGCCCTGACAAGTCCAGCCTGACCCTGAAGTCTCTGGTACCTGGCTCCTGCTACACCGTGTCTGCGTGGGCCTGGGCTGGGAGCCTCAGCTCCAGCGTGCAGAAGCTCCACAGCTGTACCCGTGAGTTCCTGCCCTGCCCTCGGGAGGCTGCCCAGCACTGTGCATGTGGTCCAGTACCCTCTGCTCTCTGCTCTACTCTGTGGTGGGAATGAAGATAGAGGCCTTTCCTGAATCAAGCACCTTCCACCTTCTGTCATGTGGTTGACTAGCCATACCTAGCCATCCATGTGCCCGGCCATCTATCCATGTGACCCTCTATCCTTTCATCCATCCTTCTTACAAATATTTAATGCCTCTCATTTTTAGGTATGGGGTTAGGTGCTAAGGCTAAAGATTATGAACAAGTTCAGAAAGGAAGACTAACAATCATGGTTCATATACTGATGATGTATATAATTTTATACATCCTATTATAATACATATAAATTTATTAGTAGGAATATGCATGATGTACTAATTTGAATCCCACGAAACTGTTTTCTTATAGATTAACATGTCTGAATATCAGGAAGTCTATGTGGCTTGACTTGATCTTTCCAGACCCATAGAAGGGGCACCTGCTTAGGGAGTCAGGCAGGGTTCCCAGAGGAGCTAGGCAGGATGGGTGGAGGACCTTGGCTAAGCTTGCTTAAAGGTCCACAGTCCGGAGACCTTTTGACAGACACCATGCCAGCCCTGTTAGTGAACGGCCTTGAAGGGCGAGAGAGCAGTCACTGAGCTGGCTGTAGCGGAAGCAAGTGAAGTGAACCAGACATGTGCTTAGGGAGCCAACATACCTCAAGGCAGGAGGCAGGTGCGAGGCAAGGGGCAAGTGTTGGGCCGCATCTCTGCGAGAGGTTTTCCTGGGAGGGCCAAACGGTGAGCTGTGAGCTTAGAGCCTCCCGGAAGTTGGAACTTCACATGAGATCTTTGGAGCTGGTTTGTGGAAGGAGAATTTACGTTATCCTGAATCTGTCTCTTCCTGTCTTCAAAGGCCCTGCTTCTCCCACCAACCTGAGCCTGGGCTTTTCCACCCGGTCTGCAGTACTGATGGCTTCCTGGAGTCACCCACCAGGTGGCAGGGATGGCTTTCAGCTGCGGCTTTACATGCTGAGGCCCCTGGTACTGGAACATGAGAAGACTCTATCCCGGGAGGCCCAGAACTTCTCCTGGGCGCATCTGGCTGCCGGCTCTGAGTTCCGGGTACAGCTGGCTACCTTGTGGGGGTCCGAAGAAAGCAGCAGTGTCAACGCCACAGGCTGGACACGTGAGTGACCCCCACAATCTCCTCTCCCAGCCTTTTGGGCTCCCAGGGACTCTGAGCCTGTGAGTAGGAAGGTAGGCTGTCTGTGGGGGTCTGTCTCCCGATTCTGAGGCACCAGGAAACTCTTGATAGACCCTTCATAGGGACACCTATGTTTGTCCCTGTACAGTGCCACACCATTCTCCAGAAGCCCACCTCTAGCTCTGCCTGGGCTGTGAACCATTAGTAACAGTAGTTATAGCACTCACTGGGCACCTGTATGTTATCTTACCCATGTTCTCTCATGTACTCCCTGTGACAAGTTTAGGAGTGTGACCTCGATGCATAGGCGGGGGAGCGGAGGCACACAGAGAGAAGGCAACGTTCCCTAGTCTCCTTAGCCTTATAAGGAAAGTTGGGATTTTGTCCAGGCAGTATGAACAGAATAGAAGCTCTCTGCCATAGCCAACCCCAGCCCTACACAGCAGGGGAGCCATAGAGATGCAGAGTATCTGGGAAGCACCCTCGAGAAGATCCCAGGGCCTGTAGAGCTGGGTTTGGAAGCTCCCTTTCATACCAATCTGATTTCATGGGCTTGTTCAGCCTACAGAGCTCTTGGGAGCAAATGAGTAGCTGAGACCTCCTGTTCCCAGCACCACCTTCTCCCCCAGGGACTCGCCATGCTTGCTTGTGCCTTCTCTTTTAGCTTTCCTCTTCCCCTGGGGCACTACCACTGTCCTATTTCAAATAAGGACTTGGGACCTCAGACAGTCCTTCCCTCTGGAGGGAGCTAGGTAGAAGTCTGGCCTCGAAGCCAGGGAACCTGTCTTCTAGCGGTTACTTGAATCTGAGAACAGGCCTTTGCTCTCCCTGGGCCTCAGTTTCCCTATCTGTAAAGAGGGGTGTTACTGTGTGACTAGGCCAAGATCATATGACTCCAGACCCCAGGCTTTGAAGGTGGATGAGGCAGTGAGTAGGCCCCAGACATCCACCTGTCCACACACGGGTTTTCAAGCTCCCTGGCTGTGGGGTCTGGGAAGGACCACCCATCATTCCTGGGCTGCTGACTTTAGCTGTGACTCCCAGAGGGAGGTGGCAGGGCCAGAGTGAGTGATAAACATTGAGCTTGTTCCCGTTGCCTAGGATAAGTGGTAGGTCTGTTTTAGAGTCCAGCCAGCCCACCTGCTGCCCGAAACTATATTGAACTCTTGGGCTCTATGGCAGAGAACGGAGGAAGTGAGGACCACCTTTCCAGGGGGAGACTTTCAGACTATTTTATCTCTATCTGTGCCCCCCACTTGTTCTTCCTGCAGCTCCTTTAGCCCCCACATTGGTAAATGTGACCAGTCAAGCTCCCACCCAGCTCCAAGCATTCTGGGTTCATGCTCCTGGAGGCCGGCACAGCTACCAAGTGTCCCTATACCAGGAGGGTGCCCGGACAGCCACCAGCATCATGGGGCCCAAGACAGACAGCACAAGCTTTTCGGGTTTGACTCCTGGCACTAAGTACAAAGTGGAGGTCGTCTCTTGGGCTGGGCCCCTTTCCACCGCAGCAAACAATGTTTCTGCTTGGACATGTGAGTAGGGTGTGAAAAGGCATTGGGGGAGGGGACCCCTGGACATGTTAGCTCTACTTGAGTTCCGTGTCTCAACTCCACACCAAAGGCCTTGAACGAGGCCAGCCAACCCCAGCACTGTGCGAGGCGTTCTCAGGACTAGGGCCAGGGGCCTGGCTGACATGCTGCCCTCTCTCCACAGGCCCGCTCACACCCAATGAGCTGCTTGTGTCGATGCAGGCGGGCAGTGCTGTGGTTAACCTGGCCTGGCCCAGTGGCCCCTTGGGGAAGGGGACATGCCATGCCCAACTCTCAGATGCTGGACGCCTCTCGTGGGAGCAGCCCCTGTCACTGGGCCAAAACCGCCTCGTGCTGAGGGACCTCACACCCGGACATACCATCCTGATGTCTGTGAAATGTCAGGCAGGGCCGCTCCAGGCCTCCACTCACCCTGTGGTGCTCTCTGTGGGTAGGTTCTGTGTCTTAAGGGAAGAGTGGTATGCCTGAGAAGCTTTGCCTTCCTGCTCTGAGTCACCTGCTCCTCCCAGGCAGATATCTGGTCTACCCCTGTCCCAGTTTATGGCTCCTATACACTCTCCAGATGGGCAATGATTCCCCAAAGACAAGTTGTCTCTCCACAAGGCTGGTGTCTCTTCTGTGGGCATAAATGCCAGCCCTTTGTGCCCTCTGGTTTTGAGAGCCCCTGGACCAATGGTATCCTCTTAGAGAACACTGATACCTACACACTGTGAGCTTTTTGTTCCCTCAGAGCCTGGCCCCGTGGAAGATGTGCTGTGCCAGCCTGAGGCCACCCACCTCGTCCTGAACTGGACGATGCCTGCTGGAGATGTGGACGCATGTCTGGTGGTGGTAGAGCAGCTGGTGGGGGGAGGGAGTGCTCACTTTGTCTTCCAGGTCAACACCTCGGAGGATGCTCTCCTGTTGCCCAATTTGATGCCCACCACGTCCTACCGCCTCAGCCTCACTGTGCTGGGCAGGAACAGCCTGTGGAGCCGGGCAGTGACCCTGGTGTGCACTACTTCCGCTGAGGGTAGGAACTTCCCACACTTTATGTTCACATAGACTCCCTCTATCACTGTCCCCTGGGGCTGTCCCTCTGCTGAGCCTGGCTGCCCGGGGCTCTCCTTGCCCACAGACCCGGCCCCTTCCTCTGACCCCTCCCTATCTTGTGTTTTGGGGCATGGTGCCCTGGTACCCTAACCCAAGAACCCTTTCCAGGCCTTATTTAGTTGTTTACTAGCCATTTGTTACCAGGTGCCATGAAAGGTGCTGGGTAGAGGAAGGCATGCCCTGGAAGGCTGGAAGATGCTGGGTTAAGGCCTTTGTTTCTCCTTCTCTGTCTCTAGTTTGGCACCCACCTGAGCTAGCCGAGGCCCCCCAGCTGGAGCTGGGGACAGGGTTGGGTGTGATAGTCACACACGGCATGTTTGGCAAAGATGATTGGCAGATCCAGTGGTATGGCATAATTGCCACCGTCAACATGTCACGTGAGTTCTGGGCTTGGAAGGGTTGGGGAGGGCCTGGCTGTGCTGGCACAGGCAGGTGAGGATGGCCTAGGTAGAGAGACTGGATAAAAAGCCAGCACTAGGGCCAGTCTGTAACGGGACAAGGCCTGGGCTGTTCCCGGGGATAAGAGCGGTGCTGGATTGTGGAGTGGGGGTACGTATTAGAGAGATGAGATAGCCGCCTGACCTACTGCTCACCTTGCTCTGCCTCTTCCCCATTCCTCTTCAGTGGCCCGACCTTCCCGGGAGACCGTCAACCACACGTGGTATGACCACTACTATGGAGGATACGACTCCTACCTGGCTGTCCTGTTCCCCAATCCCTTCTACCCAGGGCCTTGGAATGTACCGAGATCCTGGACAGTACCTGTGGGTATAGAGGACTGTGGCCACATCCAGGAGATATGCAATGGGCACCTCAAGCCGGGTTTCCAGTATAGGTGAGGGCTGAGGCTGCAGGGGGGGTAGTTACTCCAAACTCCACTTTGGGCCCATGTTTTTTTCAACAACAGATAGGGACAGACTCACAAACAGAATGCAAGTGCTCATCCCCAAGGGTCCGCAGTTATCCCCATCAGTTTTCCTGGCACCAGTGCAAAAAAGGAGACCCTCACCTATTGCGTGGTTATTTTGTAAAAAAGAACTGGGGGATGAATTCTTTCCGGACTTTCAGGGAACATCCAAGACTCTCCAGGTCCCCATATCTAGAGCTACCTCTTGCTCTCAGGACAGGCCTGAGGTGGTTTGCATAGGGTGATGGGGAGCAGGCTGCACAATGGAAACTAGCTAGCTGAGGTGGCCGTTGCTGTTTCTGAGCAAGGGTTTATTCTTGTCTGCTCCATCTCAGCATAAAGCTCTGCTTCTTTGTCCCAGGTTCAGCGTCGCAGCCTTCAGTAGGCTTAATCTTCCCGAGACCAGCATCACCTTCTCGGCCTTCTCAGGTAGGCCTGGCCCCTGCTGAGGTTCTGGCTAGACCCTGGAGATGGGAGGAGTGCTGGTACCCCTCTACTGCAGGCAGAGGCGGGAGGCGCTAAGGTTAGGCTCCCTGGGGCTCAAGTGCTGCCTGGCAGTGTTGGGGACCAGAGCCTCCGTGAGGTGTGCTGGACTTCAGCACTGGGGTGGAGGCCAGGAGTAAGTGTGGAAGAGGTTGAGGCACTGAGGGGGTTGCTAGTGTGCACAGCCCTTGGCCCCTTCCCGCGCCACTTTCTGCAACGGGCTACTCCCAGGTCCCCCGTGTTCAAGAACAGCTCTGTCCAGAAGGAACCGCAAGGGAGACGCCAATGTAACCAAACAGTATATCTAACTCAGAATTTCCTGGCAGGTACATTGGAAGCTAAAAAGAAAGAGGTGGCTGGGTGTGGTAGCATCTGCCTTTAATCCCACCCCCAGCTCAAACAAACAGCAATAACAAAAAAACAACAGGAAATAAACACAATAGAAAGGAGTAACATTTCCTTCTAGTAACTGTTTTATTCAAGCCAGAATACTTAAAATTAATGTTTCAAAAGATCAATTAAAAAGTGATTGAGACTGGGGTGGGATGCTTGCCTAGGTGCACTGAGCACTAGGTTGGATCCCTAGCACGCCGTAGAGGGGGTACCATGGACCACATCAGTAATCCTAGCACTTGGAAGGTGGAGGCAGCAGAATCAGAAGTTCAGGGCCATTCTCAAATCTTTGGTTGGAAGTCATCCTGGGATACTTGAGATTCTGTCTACAAAACAGAACAAAGCAAGAACCAAGCAAATAGAAACTGCTGAGATCTCGTCCATATTTTTTTTTTCCCCTGGGCCTTTGACCTCTCGTGTGTGCTCACACTGCACAGATCTTAAATTGACGTAGCTACACTGGGGGTGCCCAAGAGCCCCGTGTAGTTTCTGCTGGTTATTGCGGCAGGTGGCACAGTTCTGGAAGGCACAGGAGGCCTGGCCTTCAAACCCATTCCTCCTGAGGGTGTCAGGGAGAATCTGTGGAGTCTGGCTAGGCGTTAGAAGGAAAGCTGTCTGTCTGTCTGTTCTCACCAACCCCCAACCCTAGACAGACATTTCTAGGCTCTGTTTGGTATCTGGGACTTCTGGGAGAATGGAGAGAGATCACTGTATTCTGTCTAGAGCAGTAGTTCTCAACCTTCCTAATGTTGCAGCCCTTTAATACAGTTCCTCATGTTGTGGTGACCCCCAACCATAAAATTATTTTGTTGCTACTCCATAACTGTAATTTTACTACTGTTATGGACTGTAAATATCTGATATGTGGGTTATGACCCACAGGTTGAGAACCACTGACTAGAAAGACCAAGTCCAGGAGAGGCTGGCGTGGCCTTCAGGGTCCATTGGGAGGTTGCCATGTCCTATCTTCCCTTCCCTTCCACAGAGCCCCAGGCTAGCATCTCTCTGGTGGCAGTGCCCCTGACGATGATGATGGGGGTCATGGCGGGCTGCATCTCCATTGTGTGTGCAGTTCTGTGCTTGCTGTGTTGGTGGCGTCTGAAAGGACCAAGGTGAGGAGGAGGAGGCAGGTGAGGCTGGGAGCCCAGTGTGACAGGCCGTAACCCATAACTGTCCATTGCCTCCCATTTGCCTTTCCACTGACACAGGCCAGAGAAGGATGGTTTTTCCCATGAGTTGATACCCTACAGCCTTCGGTGAGTGCATTGAAACACGCTTCTTCCCAATGATACAGCAGCAGCAGCAGCAGCAGCAGCCGCCGCTGCCGCATGACCCTACAGCACCGTGCGCTAGCGGCTCTGCAAAGCTTCCCGGGCTTGCTCCAGACAAGGGGCTCTAGTCTTTGTTGGCCAGTCTCCCACCTCTTCTCAGGCTTTTCAACCACTGCCTCTCTCTTTCAGCTCTTCTCCTTTCCTCCTATTCAAACTCACTGTAGGAGTCAAGGCTTTCAGAGAGGTAGGACCAAGGAGTGGGGAGCTGATGAGGTAGCAGGCCAGAGACCCAGAGGAGGGTTTGAAGGCATCTGCTGGCAGGATTCCCCCTAGTGGGGACAGGTCAGTCTTGCTTGTATTGAGGCTTTTAACTGCTCGGACAAGGCCCACTCACCTCGGAGCATCACCTGCTTGAGCTGCACAACCTTTGCTGTCAAAGAGCCAAAGCACTTTCCAGCGTGGGAACTGGAGATCGGGCGGGTATGGCGGCGCACCTGTGAATGGAGTGCTCAGAAGGAGGTGATGAGATCCGAGGAGCAATTTGGCTAGCTAGAATAGCCAAAATGGTGAACTCTAGATTCATTTGAGAGACACTGACTCAGTGAATGGAGGGGAGAGTGGCTGAGATGATACCTGATCTTAGCTTCCTTGTGACCACATAGTCATACATGCCCCCCCCCCCAAAAAAAGGGAAGAGATTAATATGATCTAAAGAAAAATTAGAGTCAGTCAGACAGGTTCAATGTTGATCTCACCTGCAAATGTCTTTATGGCATCCAGAGTAATGTTTCATTATAATCCAGGTACCCATCCAAGGTGGTACACATATTAAGTATCACACGCCCCTCCTCCAGTCCTGGCTGTCTGGCTCTCTGACAAACCACGTGGACCTTAAAAAAAAAAACATTTTGTTGAAAAATACATTATAAAAGGCAAAGTGATAGGAATCCAAAACACACTATAAAAGGTGAAGGGAAACCTGGAGAAACTCTGTGGATCGAGTCAGGCCAGGTCTCTTTTCCTCCTATTGACTTCCTGTTGAATTGACCCCCATGTAGGCTGGGCTGTAGTTCAGAGGTAGAGCACTTGCCTACCATGTGCAGGCCCTAGTTTGGATCCCCAATACCAAAGAAACTCCAAAATAAACCAACAGCAAGCAATCAGCTGTGTCCCCCGGCATACATACACACGTCCTTCCGGCCTCCTGTCTGTCTCCCTTGATGGCTCTCTCTTTCAGTTTGTCACACGTGGGTCTGTGGGCCTGCTGGTCCTGGAAAAGCTTTCAGTTCTACGCAGGGAGGGTGGGGCAGCCCAGGGTCCGCATATCCGATGCCTGCCTTCACGGGAGGGTGGGCCAGCCCAGGGTCCGCATGTCCGATGCCTGCCTTCCCTGTGGCCACATTGTACAGCTGGTTCTGCACCTGTCCCGGGCAGGGCAGGACTCTGCACACCCAAAGCTGGGGTCTATTCCTTTCCTCTTCTGCCAGGCGGACCCATCGGCCCATCCCCATCCATAGCTTCCGGCAGAGCTATGAGGCCAAGAGTGCGCATGCACACCAGGCTTTCTTTCAGGAATTTGAGGTAAGTCCTGTGTCTTCCAGTGCTCCAAGGAGGGAGGACCAGGGTGTCTAGGCTGGGCTGGACCTGCCTCCCAGGCTTATTCTCACCACCCTTACCCTGCCTGCTGTGGGGTGAGATGGGTCTGCCTCAGCAACTCGGAGACCTGCCTTGCCTTCACAGGAGCTGAAGGAGGTCGGCAGGGAGCAGCCCAGACTAGAGGCTGAGCATCCTGACAACACCACCAAGAACCGGTACCCACACGTGCTACCCTGTGAGCAGATGCTGGGAGCAGGAGGGAGGTATGGGGAGCAGGTTAGAGTTTGGCCCTAAGGAGGGGCTCCAGGTGCTGGCTCCAAATGTATGTCAACTACTCTCTGCAGATGACCACTCCAGGGTCAGACTGAGCCAGCTGGCAGGAGAGCCTCATTCTGACTACATCAATGCCAACTTCATCCCGGTAGGGGCCACCTGTGGGCCTGGGGACATTCTTATTGGGGTTTTGCAAGATGTTGTCTTACGCTAGCTGTGTAGGAGTGTCTCCAGTCCACACTTCTTTAGGCTAATCTGGCAAGTGTCTGGAGAGGTCTACTGTGTGCCAGGATCTATACTGGGCCCCCAGGAGGCAGAGCGGCTTAACCATGCACTCACCTGCAAAGGAGCCCATTGTGTGTGTGTGTGTGTGTGTGTGTGTGTGTGTGTGTGTGTGTGTGTGAGAGAGAGAGAGAGAGAGAGAGAGAGAGAGAGAGAGAGAGAGAGAGAACACAGCGAGACAGATGTTGTGAAAGGAACAAGCACAGCACCCAGGTCCATGAGAGGAGGGAGAATTTGGTACTCTTGAGTAGTCAAGAAAGACTTCAGAGGCAGAGACATTTGATCTCTTGAAGGATGGATGGAATTTTGATAAGAGATCAAAGGAGAGAAGGACATTCTGGATAGAAACATCTAGAAAGCAGCGAGGCAGGCATGTACAGGTGCTGTGTGTGTGTGTGTGTGTGTGTGTGTGTGTGTGTGTGTGTGTCCCCAGTGGGCTGTAGAGTGGAGTGTCAAGTGGTGGGAGGTGGGTTTGAACTGGATGAAGGATAACCTTAATTATTGCATTGAAGGCTTTGATTCCAACTGCCAGACAACAGCAGCTACAGAAGACCTGAGCATATATACACTCGATGTGTACATTTACACGTACAGTACACACACAATTTAGCTCTGGATTTAGGCATGTGTGACATGTATTTTCAAGTATGTTTTTCTTACCCCTTCCAAAGGGGACATGGATGGTGGCAGCGTCCTTCCGATCACCCTCGGTAATCACAGTTCCTGTAGGTCATACACGATCATATCCACAGCTGAATGTTTGATGGTAGCATGTCTGGTAACATGCCCCTGCCTTACACCTCACACCTTAGGGCTACAGTCACCCACAGGAGTTCATCGCCACTCAGGGGCCTCTCAAGAAGACACTAGAGGACTTCTGGCGGCTAGTATGGGAGCAACAAGTTCACGTCATCATCATGCTGACTGTGGGCATGGAGAACGGGCGGGTGAGTGTCCTGTGGCTTCTCAGAATGACCACCAGGTGGCGTATACCCTCCTTGCAGGAGTCCCTCCTACCCCACATCTTGGGGCAGGCAAGCAAGAATGCGGCCTGGGAGTTGGTGGGGAATCCTCAGGATCACTTAGGACGGGGAAGCATGGGGGAAGGACCAGGCTCGTGAGTTCCTGGATTGATTCAGTTCCCCCTGGTCACTTACTCTAGGTAGTGCAGGGCAGAGAAGGCTCTCCTCTGTGAGCCCAGGGCCACCTCCTCTGTGCTGTGCTTGTACAACGCTGGCCTAGAACAGACAAAGATGGCTGAGTGTGTCCTCCTGTCGAGGCAGTGAAGAAAGGGCAGACTCCTCCTAAGTCAGGGCCACCTAGTGTCCCAAGAGAGCCAAAGCCAACACTGAGTCCTAAGAGGGCTATAAAGGTACCGGAGCGCAGTAGTCAGAGGAGGGAAGTTTCTGGAAGAGGTGGTCTCAGAACTGGATGGAAACAAAGAACAGAATTTCATTAGACTGGAAGGAACCGAAGAGATGGGTGGGGATGGTTGAGACTGGGGACAGCAGGGGACAGCATTGACACGGCTTGATGCAACACCACGCCTCTTCTCTCGAACCCCTCACCCTAGGTGCTGTGTGAGCACTACTGGCCAGCCACCTCCACCCCTGTCACCCATGGCCACATCACCATCCACCTCCTGGGAGAGGAGCCTGAGGATGAGTGGACCAGGAGGGAATTCCAGCTGCAGCATGTGTGTGCCCAGGGGCCCGGGCTGGCGGGAAAGGCATTCAAGCTGAGACTCCCCTCTCCTGGTCCACATGGCCTGTTTCCCGAGGAGGATCACAAGCCCTTGGTCACTGGCCAGGGCAGCATTCGGGAGAAAGAGTAGGAAGAACACAGTGCAGGCTAAAGACTGAGCCAAGGCCACTCTGATGTAAAGAGTGAGCAGGTCCTTCTACCCTGTGCTCAGCTCAGAGATCCCAGCTCACTCCAACCCCCTTATGGTGGGCACAGGCTGTGACCTCTTAGAGCAGGACAGCCAGACACTAGAATGGCCCCCTGCTTGGTCATCTTTGGGAAGCAGAGAGAAACCGGGAAACTAGAATGGGATCCAAAGTCCACGCTGGGACAAGGACAAGGGCTGTGTAGCTATGGCCCTCAATTTGAGGCAGGAGCTAACCTCTACCCTTAAAGAATTGGTGAGGAAGGTTTCTGGGGTCAGGAAGAGGTTAAGAAAATCAGCCGGGTGGTGGTGGCGCACACCTTTAATCCCAGCACTTGGGAGGCAGAAGCAGGTGGATCTCTGTGAGTTCGAGGCCAGCCTGGTCTACAGAGTGAGTTCTAGGACAGGCTTCAAAGCTACACAGAGAAACCCTATTTTGAAAAAACAAATGAACAAACAAACAAACAAAAAGAAAATCAGCACAGCCCTCCCCACCATCCTCAGGATGTCCAGCAAATACAGCGGCGGGTGAGGCAGCTACAGTTCACTACTTGGCCAGACCACAGTGTCCCAGAGGCTCCCAGCTCCCTGCTCACGTTTGTGGAGCTGGTACGGGAGCAGGTGCAGGTCACCCAGGGCAAGGGACCCACCCTGGTGCATTGCAGGTGAGGACAGGAGGGGTGAGGTGGAGGGCCCTGCCTGGCCTTGAGTGGGGGAAGGGCTCTGGATTTCGAGGAGCCCTTTCCTTCCCTTACTTAGCTCTTCAGGGGCTCTTCCTACAGTGCGGGCGTGGGCCGGACAGGCACTTTCGTGGCTCTCTTGCGGCTACTCAGACAACTGGAAGAAGAACCGGTCATTGATGTGTTCAACACTGTGTACATGCTTCGGCTGCACCGTCCCCTCATGATCCAGACGCCGGTGAGGGCCCCACACACTGGGCTGGCTGGGCAGCTTAGACCCAAAGGAGTGGAAGAGGGTAGATGGCCTCACAGGAGCGGGAAATGAAGTTCCTGGGGCATGCAGAAGAGCCTGGGGTGAGGGGCACTCCTAGACTACCACCTTCTTTCTTTCTTTCTTTCTTTCTTTCTTTCTTTCTTTCTTTCTTTCTTTTTAAGATTTATGTATTTATTATGTATACAGTGTTCTGTCTACATGCCAGAAGAGGGCACCAGATCTCATTATAGATGGTTGTGACTCACCATGTGGTTGCTGGGAATTGAATTCAGGACCTCTGGAAGAGCAGCCAGTGCTCTTAACCTCTTAGCTATCTTTCCAGCCCACTAGACCACCATCTTACCTGGATTGGCACTTTCCTTTCTGTAAAAGGAGAGAAGGGACTTTTGCCCTTGACACTGTGGGCAACTTGGAGAAAGTCCCCCAGGGGCTCTCTAGTCCCACTGGCTACATCTCTGCCTGGTGGGTTGGGGCCAGGATCATTTCCCTCCTGGACCAAGGCCAGTTAACAGGCCAGTGCCCTCTCCCTGCAGAGTCAGTACATCTTCCTGCACAGTTGCCTGCTGAAGAAGATTCTGGAAGGGCCCTCTGACACCTCAGAGTAAGTCAACTACCTTCGGTCCTGGCAGGTGGGCACTGGTGTCCTGTGCATTCCCACTAGGGTCCAGGCTCTGGTGCGCTGACCCAGCAGAGAAAAGTAGAATCAGGGTCTGGCCAACCAAGTACCTTCTCCCTCCTCCAGCTCCGGCCCCATCTCTGTGATAAATTTTGCACAGGCTTTTGCCAAGAGGGCAGCCAATGCCAATGCTGGTTTCTTGAAGGAGTACAAGGTACACATTGGGCCAAGGAGTGAGTGATAACGGGCACCGTTCTCCCTGCCCAACTTCACCATGGCCATCTCTTCCCCAGCTCCTGAAGCAGGCCATCAAGTACCAGACTGGCTCTCTGATGCCCCCTCCTGGCTATAATCAGAACAGCATTGTCCCCGGTGAGTCTCACTCACACAGTGTTGGGTGGGGCGGAGCAAATGTGTACGGGAGACCCCTTGCAGCCTCACAACCTCACCATCCTTCAGCAGGTGATCATTCTCAGATGCAGTTCTCCCTGGTGGAGGAGAGCCCTGCTGACAACATGCTGGAAACCTGGCTCTTCCCTGTGAGATAATGCTCATCTTGTAGTCCTGTCTCTTGCTCTCTGACTATTAGTGCTTTCTGGGCTGGGGCTGGGTCCTAGGGGCTCCTAATACAGTGGGACTAATACAGCAAGACACCTTCATCCCTGGGAACCAGCAAGCTGTGTTCTGCAGGGTGGGCCGTCTGGTCGTGACCACGTGGTGCTGACTGGCTCTGCCGGACCAAAGGAGCTCTGGGAACTGGTGTGGGAACATGGCGTCCATGTGCTGGTCTCCCTGAGCCTGCCTGATAGCAAAGAGAAGGTGAGGGGAGTGGAGGGGCAGGATGTGCGGCTCAGGAGTGGGACAGAGGAAGGAGGAGTATGTGGTGCCGTGTGGCCAGGGCATGGGCAGAGATTTTGGAAGCTGATTGAGAGGCCTGTTTTGGTCCCAGCCACAAGACTTCTGTCCAATGGAGATGCAGCCTGTTGTCACAGACACGGTGACAGTGCACAGAGTGGCTGAGAGCAATGCAGCTGGATGGCCTTGTACCCTCTTCAGAGTCATACACGTAGGTGTTGAGACCACAGAGCATGGGGTGGAGGGCAGTGATAGTGAGATTCCCATCCTGGCTTCCCCCTGCCACCCTCCCCGGCACCAATGTTGATTTTGCCCTTGCTCCAGGGGGAGAGTGGAATGGAGAGGCAGGTTCAACGCTTGCAGTTTCCATGCTGGGAGTCTGGGTGCGAGCTCCCAGCTACCACCCTGCTGCCCTTCCTGGATGCTGTGGGCCAGTGCTGCTCTCGGGGCAAGAGCAAGAAGCCAGGGACCCTGCTCAGCCACTCCAGGTGCTGTTGACAAATGCCACGTGTCAACTTGGTTATGGGTCAAAGGGTAGTCTCCCAAGGCCCCTGTCTTCTCTGCTCTATCCCCAGGGATTTGGTAGGGTTCTAACCCGGCTGGTTAACTAAGTACCTAGCGTTCTTTCCCAGTCCTTAGAACTAAATTTGGTATCCCCAGACGCTGCCCCATCCCCAGAGGTCCCACATCTAACTCTAGGTCAATTACAGCAAGGGCACAAATCAGCTGGGCACCTTCTTGGCTCTGGAGCAGCTGCTCCAGCAAGCAGGGACTGAGTGCACCGTGGATGTCTTCAATGTGGCCCTGAAGCAGTCACAGGCCTGTGACCTCATGACCCCAACGCTGGTGAGAGGCGGTCAGGGAGGGGCTCACCATGGAAGGGATCAAAGACGGGAAGGGTCTGTCCCAGCTACAGATGACAGTTAGGTAACCCCATTCAGGTCTCCACCTTCCTAGCTGGACTAGGGGTCAGGAGAGCCTTGGGAACCTTTCTCTGTCAGGTTTGGGCAAGCAGGTGACGTACCTTGTCCATGTCTACCTGCAGGAGCAGTATATTTACCTCTACAACTGTCTGAACAGTGCACTGCTGGATGGGCCACCCTGAGTTGGGGAGTGGTCTGTGCCCTTCTGGGCGTCATGTCCCAGCAAATCCGCCCAGGCCTGGCTTCCCTGGGAGAGAGCAGCCTCCAATGGGCTTCCTGCTGTGAAGGGGCAGAGTCAGGAAATAAAGACACATGGTCAAACTCATGGTTATGTTCTGTTTCTCCATCCTTCCACCTGGGACAGGGATGAGAGCTGGGGCCTGGGTCTAGATGGGCCAGTTGACCCGCAGCTGGCATGCTCTTGGCTTTCTCCTGGTGTCCTCTCTTCTCTAACCTGCTGCTTTCCCAGTGTGTTCAGACTCCAGCCTTTCCACCCACAGTATCCCAGGCTGCTGAGCCCCAGATCTGGGTCCCGTTCACTCGTGGTTTGCCACCCCAAATGTGTAGGAACTCTGTTTTTTCATTCCTCATCTTGTGCCACCTCACCCTCTTGTCTATCTGCCAGTCCTCGGGGGCCTCTATTCAGTCACTGCAGGCTCCTTGCCAGGGTAGAGGTGCTAGGGCCACGTCGTGACCTTTAAGTGAGGGACCAGAGGTGACTCTGGTCGGACCTGCCAAGTTTTCTGATTCCTTCACTTTCTTCCTCTCTTTTATATAGGAGAGAAGGGGAGGGATACGGAGAAGGGACAGACTAGGAGACCCTGCAAAAAAAAATCTGGTCCCTCACTTAAAAATGACAAAAAGAAAAGAGCAGATCT
>CABHPP010124277.1:0-24733 GCA_902168425.1 Peromyscus attwateri
AAAACTGTACATTTATGAAGGAATGGTTCTTACCTGTTGTTGCTTGCAAGTATCTATCACAAAAGACAGTATCTGAACCCCAAGCTTGCACAGAGGCTGCCACAGCCTCATACAGGAAACACTTCTGTAAGAAGTTCTCCCTATTCAGCAAATATGGGGTCTGTTATTACTAACCCAGCCAAGGATTAGTGTTTAAAATTATCTGTGCTTAAAACCTCTTTGTCTTGCTTTTTTCTTGTGCTGGGGACCTGGTCTTGTGGTAAGAAGGGGAGACGGGAACTGGACATGCAGCTTAAGGCAGGGACCTGGAAAGTCATACAACCAGGAATGTCTTTGGTTTTCTCAAGAATACCAGAAGGGAGCTCTGGTTTCTTACCACCTCCTAAAAGAGCACCTTTACCTGGAGACATCCTGAGGGTGTGATCTAAGCCGCAGACACTGATCTCTTCTGGAACTGGATTTTCATGGTGAAAATAGGATTTTATCTCATCCCCGATTTTAGCCCATCTCCTAAATGATGTTTGAGTTATCACTTCAGAGAGGAAAATGCCCCAGTAGTCTTGATTAGAGCTCTATAGAAGCTTGCTATATTTTTCCTTCCTGTAAACTCCACCCAACCTGCAGTTGGCTAATGGAGCCTCAGCCGAGGCTATTCTAAGGTCTGACTGATTTTCTGAGTTATAGGGTGACTTTACATTTCCCCCTTTGACATTTCTTTCAGCTACTGGCCAAAATCTCGGGCATTCTTTTTCGGGCACTCTTTTTTCTTCCCCCCACTGTTTTTCTCTAAAACTTCCACCGTGGCTGCTTACAAAGAACATAGTTTTCTCTCTTCTCCTGAGATGACGTTAATATGTATAAAGAAGTGTAATGTTTCTTGCCCCGGGGTTTTTCTTTTGAACACTAATAAAATGGTCCTTGAGTTTTTGTTTGTTTGTTCTTAAATTCTCTTATCATGGAGACTAAGAACCCTGAAAGGATACATCTATTTCCCCTGTAACTTATGGTACTCACTGCGCAGCATCCCAAAATTTCTGGTAACACCAGTGTTCTACTACTGAGCTAAATCCCTGGCTCCTGTCCTCTTTGTTTTTGTTTTTAAAAACTGTCCCTCATCTCAGCCTCCTTGAGAACACCCATAGTTATGTTACACTATGCTGTGAAAATGCTTTGAAGCATCTTAATTTTCCCCCTAGACTGACATTCTCCTACCTATTTATACAAGGCAGCTCATTTTTTTTTTTGGACACACATATGGAGGGAATCCTATTTATTACTAGTTAATAAATATTGTCATCTTTTAATTTTTTTTTTTGTTTTTTCTTTTTGAGACAGGGTTTCTCCGTGTAGTTTTGGTACTTGTCCTGGATCTCGCTCTGTAGACCAGGCTGGCCTCAAACTCACAGAGATCCACCTGGCTCTGCCTCCCGAGTGCTGAGATTAAAGGCATGTGCCACTGCCATCCGGCTCGTGATCTTTTAATTTTTAAAAAAATATTTTCATGTGTGTAGGTGTTTTGCCTACCTGTATGTCTGTTCATCTTGTGCCTGGTGCTTGGAGAAACCAGGACAGGGAAGGTTGTGTTGGATCTCCTGGATCTGGAGTTACAGGTGGCTGTGAGCTGTCATGTTTTTAGCTGTTGATCCATTTCTCCAGCCGTATTGGTGACCTCCCCCCATACTTAATCTTTAATACTACGCTGAGTTATTGGGAATTTTTTTTTTAAAGATTTATTTATTTATTATGCATACAGTGCTCTGTCTGCATGTATGCCTGCAGGCCAGAAGAGGGCGCCAGATCTCACTACAGATGGCTGTGAGCCACCATGTGGGTGCTGGGAATTGAACTCAGGTCCTCTGGAAGAACAGTCAGTGCTCTTAACCACTGAGCCATCTCTCCAGCCCCTTGGGAAAAATTTTAATGCTCTGTTTTGCTTTTTCTGCCTAGAACACTGTTCCTTATCTTTACTCCCCCCCCTCCCCCCAGGTTATGCTTCTGAGTTTCTACGGTTGTTGGTGACAAGGATCCAACACTAGTTTCCAATGCTTGGTGATCATAGGAATCATGGTAAACACTAGTTTAAGATAAAGTCCTAAGCCCCTCACCTAGAGAGTGTCTACATCATAGAAGGCACTAGGGCACATGTGGTTTTGATAAAAATCACAAGATGCTTACATTCAAGCAAGTACAGAGAAGTTCTGTTTTTATGACTGACAGCTAAAGGTAGCTTTCATGTTTCCTGTTTAGAATAAAAATGTATTTTTAAAGGAGAATTGCATGACTAGCTACAGTACCTATACATGCTGGAAAAAGGTCAGAGTGCTATCAGAACAACCACATATTAAATAAAAGGAGGAGTGGACAGGGGTGGGGGAATATAGAAAGAGTGTGAATACTTCTGCTGCAAGTTTAAAAGCCAAATTATGCAGAGTAAGGTTGCAAGTAGCACTTGTAAGGTACAGAAGTGTTATAAGCATGTTCACCCTTTCTCTGTCTTTCAGTTGTCAGGTGACTTACTCTAGAACAGTGTCTCTCAAGACTCTTGTTGTGATCAGGCTGAGCCCTGCTCTAAGTTGATCTGAATTGTGTAAAACATTGGCTTTCAGGCTATGCTTTTTTCCCCACTTTACACGCAACATTTGGCTCCATTTTTGAGTGCAAATGCAGAGGCAGAATGACTTTGCACCTTGTTACACATGTAGGCACTTCCACCTGTCCAGTGCTATCCATGATACACAAACTTGCTGGGGGATGTCTTTTTGTACTCTGTGAATATATGCTGTTCTCATTGGTTAATAAATAAGCTGCTTTGGCCTATGGCAAGGCAGCTTAGAGGCAGGCAGGAAATCCAAGGAGAGAGACAGGAAAGAGAAAGGTGGAGTCAAGAGAGTAATGGGATGCAGGTAAAGCCACTGAATATGTGGCGATATATACATTAATAATTATGGGTTGAGTTAAACTGTAAGAGCTAGCTAGGAAGAAGCCTGCCATAGGTCATACAGTTTGTAAATAATATTAAGCCTCTGAGTGGTTATTTTATAAGCAGCTGTGGGATCATGGGGCTGGGTGGGATCAGAGAAAACTTACCACTATACAAACTGATAGATAACTTAGTCCTATAGTAAAGATATTACCCCATGAAATTATCTAAGTAGCTTGCAACTATATAAATGCATAGGCACATTAAAACCATACTGGAAAAACTAGGCTTGATAATTTATGGGGCACACTAGGAAAAAGAATGATGTAGGATACCCACATTGGTCTCATGAAGAGGATGCCACCTAACACTGCTGTGGAATAATCCTCTCGTACACTGTAAAGATTTGTCATTCAAATTGGTTTAATACAGTGCTGATTGGCCAGTAGCCAGGCAGGAAGTATAGGTGGGACAACCAAACTAAGGATGATGGGAAGGAGAAGGGTGGAGTCGAGAGATGCCAGCCAGCTGCCGAGCAAACAGGACTTGTAAAATTGAGGTAATGAGCCATGAGCCACATGGCAAAGCATAAATAGAAATATGGGTTAATTTAAGTGAAAGAGTTAGCTATTAACAAGCCTGAGCTATTGACCAAGCATTTATAATTCATATTCAGCCTTTGATTCGGTTATTTGGGACCAGTTGGTTGGGCCAGGAAATATATACATAACACTGATGAAAACAGCTATTAAATCCTGAGGTTCATTTCAACATGGCAGCCTTGCAGCTCGGGCCCATGCCTCCAGCCACTCTTCACTGTGGTGATTCATGGCATCTCTATCAGCTGCCTGCTTATGTCTACAGTAAGGCTTCTCTGACCTCCCTGAATTCTGTTGTGGCCTCTTTAACCTGTTTGCAGCTATTCTGAATCACACACACACACACACACACACACACACACACACACAGCTCCTGAGACTATATGTATAACCCGAGATATATCAGTTATTAAATCTAAAATAAAAGAATCTGTTTCAGGACCTGCATGGGTCCACACCAGGTCTTCTGCATTTATATTATGGCTTCCAGTTTAGTGTTTTTTTTATGGGATTTTTGAGTGTGTCAATGTGTGGGTCTCTGAGTCTTGTGCCTTCTCTTGGACTCTTCCTCTTCTGTTTGTTCATCTTGTCCAACTTCAATATGATAGTTTTTGTTTTATCTCATTGTATTTTACTTTTATTATACTTGAAAAAAAAAGAACTTGTGCTTGCTGACAGTTATTAAGGAAGATTGGGATTACTTTGTGAACTGCTGGTAATGAAACTGTTACAGCTTGTGAATTTGTTATTTGATAAATTCTGACATCCTGAAAAGACACAACGCGTTCATTCATGTTTCTGACACGCTTTATGCAGGACACACCCTCTGCAGAAAGACTGCACGAGTTAATTTTTAAGGTTAATTGCCACCAAAATTACTATAGCTCTTGTGGTGTCTAGTTAACTGTTTTTTATATTCTTAGATAATGGTTTCCTGTTCATTACTCATGTCTTCCCAGTGAAATAATACAACAGACAATTGTGGAATTGTAATACCTGGTAAAGTTGCTCAACACCATGGCTCTGTGGAGCCAGCTATCCTTGCCCTAGGAGTGAGCCAGCACTACTTGCCCTAGGGAGTACATGCCATGCAAGTATGGGCAAGCACCTCTAGAGGATTGAGTCATTTCATGCTGTGACTCATAAAACACTCACTTATTGGAGACTCAGCAGGAGGGCAAGTCAGCCCTATGGAAAAGCCTTAACTAGTTTTTTCAATCCTTTCTTGTGTGTGAGTGTGTGTATGTGTATGAGTGTAGGTGTGTGTGTCTTTGTGTGTGTGTGTGAGTGTATGTGTGTGTGAATGTATGTGTATGTGTATGTGAGTATGTGTGTGTGTTAGTGTATGTGTGTGAGTGTAGGTATGTGTGTCTTTGTGTGTGTGTAAGTGTATGTGTGTGTGAGTGTGTGTATGTGAGTATGTGTGTGTGTCTTTGTGTGTATGTGAGTGTATGTGTGTGTGTGTATGTCATAAAGCACGAAGTGCTACTCTAAGAACTGCTGCTTCCTGTGCTCCTCACGGCATCGGCATCTGTCTTACTGCGGCACCCTCTCTAGTGCTACTATTGATGCTCAGCCTTCTGAAGTACCTCTAGGAGGAAGTCAGGAACTCTTATTCCAATCAATTAATAAGGGTTTGATTCTCTCCTTAATTGTTCCCAAATCACAGACAATTCAAATAACTATAGAACATGGAGGCTGGATTGAGATTGGAAGGGAATTGTCTTTGAAGCAGTGAGAACGATACTGAAGAGCAAGGATCCACTTAGAAAGAACGTAGGGGGATAGCATTGGAGAAATCCCTTGGTTGGAACCCACAACAGGTGTGTGTGTGTGTGTGTGTGTGTGTGTGTGTGTGTGTGTGTGTGATCTCATCCTCACTTAGAGCTTGGAGTGAGAGCTACCACAGGTTCAGACACTGAGGGGTTTGGGGGGCTACTTGGTTCAAGCCTATCTTGGCTGAGTTCTGGACATAGTTTTATGGTAATTTCAGTGAGTGTACCACATTCTGGTTTTGTGTCAGACGCTTGGATTTTATCACTGGAAATCCTGGCTCAGGGGCTGGAGAGGTGGCTCGGTGGGTACAGCTGCTGGCTGTGAAGCCTGATGACCTAAGTTAAGTCCTCGAGACCCACACGGAAGGAGAGAGCTGTCTCTTGAATGTTCTCTGACCTCCACATGTGCACCATCCTCTCTCTCTCTCTCTCTCTCTCTCTCTCTCTCTCTCTCTCTCCCCCTCTCCCTCTCTCCTTCCCTCCCTCTCTCTCTCTGTGCATGTATAAAATAAAATACATGAGAAATTACAAAATTTAATTGTGATTCAGGGCTGAAGTTGGCTGTGGCCAACAAAGCTTTTAAAATTTGATGTTAGTGAGGATACAAGTCTGGCCTGTTCTGCCCGACCCTGTATATAGTTCTAGCCTTTCTATTGTGTCTGTCACAAAATCTAACATTAAATAGGCCCTCTACATGCAATAAGCTGCAAGCTTATGCATACACT
This sequence comes from Peromyscus attwateri, assembly GCA_902168425.1. Lineage (NCBI taxonomy): Eukaryota > Metazoa > Chordata > Mammalia > Rodentia > Cricetidae > Peromyscus > Peromyscus attwateri. Next base: position 6,020 of record CABHPP010124277.1, read on the forward strand.
CTTGCTGGAGGTCCAAGCCTAGCCTGGGCTGACAGTTCCAATATTTGGAAGCTCCCCTATCTTCCAGTTCTTGGGCTGGCAACAATATCCTTACTCCACCATCCTTGTAGCTAGAGAGTTTTCTCTCTGGGTCCCACCAAGTCCCGGCAGTCCGACAGCCCACTTATAAAATAAACACACAGACGCTTATATTATTTAAACTGTTTGGCCTAATGGCTCAGGCTTCTAGCTATCTAGTTCTTACATCTTAAATTAATCCATTTCTATAAATCTATACCTTGCCATGTGGCTCGTGGCTTACCGGCATCTTCATATGCTGCTTGTCATGGCGGCGGCTGACAGTGTCTCCTTCCACCTTCCTGTTCTCTCAATTCTCCTGTTAGTCCCGCCTATACTTCCTGCCTGGCTACTGGCCAATCAGTGTTTTATTTATTGACCAATCAGAGCAACACATTTGACATACAGACCATCCCACAGCACGTCCTCCCAAAGCAGTGGCTCTCCTTATGTTCTGGGGACTCCTCCACTTCCCACGGTACATTTTCCAGTGCCTAGATAAGTTTTTATTTGAAACAACTGGGAGGCAGGGGAAGAGTGTAAGAAGGCGTCTTAGTATCCCAAAACATGCAGGACCACTCCTCCCCACTGAAGAATTGCCCATAGTGCCAAGGGTGTGAAACTCGCCCTCAGCCTTCATCTACAACTTTCTTTTGCCAGCTCTCAGTCTGCCAGAACAAGCAGTAGCTCGAATTCCCGTCGGTAAAAATCACCGAGTTACTTGCAGATTCGAAGTGGAGATTTCCAAGATCCATCCTTGGAGATGGAATCTTAGCGAGTCTGGGACTCCAGCCTAGAGTTTGCACTGTGACCAGCGCTCTAGGTAATTCTGAAGAAAGTAATATGAATTACCCTCTGACAAATGCTGCCCCGAAGTGATTGAATTTTGATTCCAATCCCAAAACACTAACTTGGTATGTGAGATTATCTGCTGGATGACTGATTTTACTGGAACAAATATTCTGTCTTCTTGCATGGCTTTGTATATAGAATGTGTTCCTGGCTTCCTGTCACTTTACTCTGATTCATATTCCCCTGCTTCCTGCCTTTATTTCACTATGCAAAATTAACTTAGATCCTGATAAAGATGATATACATTAAAAATGACCATGGGCTGGGTGTGTCTATGTACATCTTTAAACCTAGAGGCTGAGGCAGACAGATTGCTTTGAGTTTGAGGCAACATGAGTCCCAGGCGAGCCAGGGCTACATTGTAAGACCCTGTCTCAAAAAAAAAAAAAAAAAAAGCACTAAACCTGGGGAAGAGTCCCTCCTACTCAAATGTGCAAATCCTTGGGTTTGATCTGCAATGCTGCATTTGCTCTCTCAGACAAGGCAGGCAGGCAGGCACCCAACACACACACACACACACACACACACACACACACTGCCTGGGTCTGTAATTTACAACAGTAGAGGAAGACATGTAGAAATAATAAATAGTGGTCTTAATCTATTTTTCCAATTAATAATAATTAATTAATTTTCGAGACAGGGGTCTTACCATGTAGGTTAGGTGCTTTGGAACTCACTATGTAGACCAGGCTGGACATGAATTCACTGAAGTCCACATGTTTCTGCCTCTGGAGTGCTTGGATACAAGCACGTTCCACTACACCTGGCCCCGCATGCTTTCCTACCAAGGCTGTTAGATCACTGGTGTTATACTGGGAGACAAGCAGGTGCAGAGTAAATGCATGTAAATATTGCCATGTGTTCTACATTTTTTTATCTTGTATATGAAGAAGTTATGAGAAATTCTGTTTTAAGCAGTAATGAAATAAAGACACATTCTGGCTAAGTATTCTTCCAATGTACCAGTCTGTAATAGTGACTTTATCAAAAATAAGATAAATATCTTATTTTTATCTTTTTATCACTAAGACAAATATCACATCTATGGTAATATTGATATTTTTAATCTAAAAAATAAAGCTTGCCTGAAGATCAAAGGACAAAGCCAGCCACAGAATTAGCTACAGAGGTCAGGCAGTGGTGACACACATCTTTAATCCTAGCACTTGAGATCACACACCTTTAATCCCAGTACTTGGGAGTCACATGCCTTTAATCCCAGCACTAGGAAAGTTGAGACAGGAAATCATCAGCTGGGCAGAGAAAGGATATAAACCGGGAGGGGACAGAAATTAGGCCTTTTTAGCTAAGGACTCATGGGCATTCAGTCTGAGGATTTGTGGAGACAGGATCCTCTCTTTTCCGCTGAGGAGCTGGCGAGGTGAGAAGTAGCTGTGGCTTGTTTCCTCTGATCTTTCAGCATTGATCCCAATATCTAGCTCCGGGTTTTTTGTTATAAGACCATTTAGGATTTGTGCAACACACATCCAAGAGTATTTGGGTGGTACAAACTGGAATTGATACATTTTTTTTTTTTTAAAGAGAGAACATGAAGTTGGGTGGATTGGGAAGTGGGAGTGGATCTGAGAGGAGTTGGGGAAGGAGAATGAATATGATCAAACATATTATATGAAATTCTTAAAGAATTAGAAAGATATTAGTAGGATTAATAAAAATGAAAAAATGCAAAATACAAGATTACACAAAAGCATGAATCCATGGGAAAAACCAATATATTATGACTGCTCATATTTTTCAGATGAGATAGTTTCAATGTTTTTATGTTTAGGTTCATTGTCTTACTTTCATCATCTCTAATTGCTGTGAAGTATATCTGGCAATTAAAATTTCATATATGTGCCTTTAAGAATTTTTATTAGATCTTTTTGATTCCAACTTCTTTTTTCTTTGATTTCCATCAGTATTAGGTTTTTCCTGTTCTTATGTTGTTTTGTTTTGGAAAGAGTTATAACAACTTAAAAAAGTCCTCCCCAAACTAAAAGAAAAAGAAAAACAAAACAAATAAAAGCTGTGTGGTGGTGGCACTCTCCTTGCCTTTAATCCCAGCACTCAGGAGATAGAGGCAGGTGAATCTCTGTGAGTTCAAGACCAGCCTGGTCTACAGAGTGAGGTCCAGGAAAACCAGGACTACACAAAGAAACCTTGGCTAGAAAAATAGAACAGAACAAAAACAAAGAAACAAAAATGTGTACTGACTCATTCCAGTATCAGGGTCACTTTGGAGTTGGTTTTCATTGGCTGCTTTGTCTTGTGAGTGTTTATTCATGTATAGAATGTAACTGGATTGCATCCTGGATTTTGTTTTGTTCTGCTGGAAAATTAAAAAAATTAGACCTTTTCATGTGTATGAGTGTTTTGCCTGCATGCATATATGTGCACAGTGCATGTGCCTGGTGTCTGTGGAGGTCAGGAGAGGGTCAGATCCCCAGTACCTGGAGTTACAGATGGTTGTGAGCCACTGTATAGGGCTGGGAACCGACCCCACGTCCTCTACAAGAGCAACACACACTTTTTAAATCGTTTCTTCCCAGCCCCCTGCTGGAGAATTGTAATTGTTTTATTTAGTAGGCAGGCAGTTGGTTTGATGAACCTCTGTCTCTAAATTCAGTCTTTTTGTTGTGGGCCTCAGTGAAGTTTCTTTTCAGTTCTGTTTAGTTTGGCTTTTTTTTTTTTTAAATTTTGTTTTGTTTTGTTTTGATCTCACTGTGTAGCTCGACTTACCTGGAACTCAATATGTAGCCCAGGCTGGCCTAAAATGCACAGGAATCTGCCGTCAGAGCTTCCTGACGGCCAGGATTGAGTTTAGGCCATCACAGCAGGTACCAGCCAGGACCTTGCATGGGAATCTGTGTGAGAACTGGGTAGTTTCTCTTTTGTTGCTTTCTCATGGTCAGGACTTCCTCCTCGGGCTTCAGATGTTTTTATTTTTATTTTATTTATTTTTTTAAATTTTGTTGTGCCACCCTGAACTTTGATTCCTCAGTTTGTAAAGGTTTAGCTTCTTTGTGGGTTGTCTTGACTCTTAGTGGCACTGTCTGGGGCCTACCCTAAGAAATAAAAATATAATCCCCTTCTTAGTAGGAAAAATCCACTCTGCTTTCAGCTTGCTTTTGGTCACTCTCTGTTCTTTAAGATAATTAAAAAGCAATTGTTCTGAGATTAATCCGTTTTATTCACGAGGGTTAGCCTACCAGGATCTGTTCAAATTCCTACTGATGTCTCTCGGCGTCCTCCACAAATGGAAGATCTGAGGTTTCTTAAATAGATGTAAAACGATGACATCTTAATGAAGAAGTAAATAAAGAAATCATTAAAATAAAAAAATTCATATTTTTTTAATGCATTAGAATTATTAAATGGACCCATGGATGTAGATGATTCAGTATCTACCCAAATGCAATGCAGAGTTCCTGGGTCAACTCTGCAGGGACTCTGGTTAATCCATGGCTTACGACTTATCTTCAATTCAATATTGCAGGAATTATGTTTGTCGGGTTGTTCTAATTTTCTTATATTTTGTAACTTAAAAAAATACTAGAACATTCTAGCCCAGTCCTGTAGTTTGCTAGACAAATTATTATGGCATAGATATTCTATGGTATTGTTCTTTTGTGATGTCACCATAATAAGCACTATCCAAATGTGGAGTTCAGTGCAGATAAGCTCCAATCTGCCACGAGGCTGCAAACGTGAAACCCATGCCATCCAATGGAAAGATTGGAAGGAAAATGAAAAGAACAATTGCATACCTTTATTGATCCTTTCCTCTTCCCTCTCTTCCCAGACTTAAAAAAAAAAACCAAACATTTAAACAAATCTGGTGACTATAAGGGGTCATTTCCCTTAGATATTTCTTTTGCATTCTACACTGAAATGAAATCTCTGATGCTATTTAGTAGCTTCTTGTGCCTGTGGGAGGCTGCTCTTAGATCCTACTGGCCTTATTTACTATGGTGGACAGAATATGCATCTTCTTTTCATTTAGCCTGGTGTTCAACACTGCCCCATAGCTCATAAAAACCAAACTCTATTTTCAGAGTCTAGTGGGGATTTACAAAGGAGAATCTACAGGTGCTTCCTTCCTTGGTGTCTAGCTAATCCAACAAGGTTCTGTGAGCCTGTTCTGGGTGCTGCTGTCTGAGGAGAAAGGCTGTAGCAGTTCTTACTGGTTCTCCTTTGCTTGTGTGTTTACATGTCTATCACTCCTGTCTGCTTATTGGTTACTAAGAGGATGTATAAATAAGAGAATAAAGAAAACAAACTGTAGCACGAATTCTAATTGGTCTTAAAAATAAAAACCTGGAGTCAGATATCGGGGTAAATGCTAAAAGATCAGAGAGACAAGGAACAAGCCACAGCCACCTCTCACCTCACCAATTCCTCAGCGGAAAGGACTGAGTTCCTGTCGCCTCCCACCTTATATTCCTTTTTCTGCCCAGCCTTATTACTTCCTGTCTCAACCTCCCTAGTGCTGGGATTAAAGGTGTGTGCCACCACTGCCTGGCCTCTATGGCTAATTAGTGGCTGGTTTTGCCCTTTGATCTTCAGGCAAGCTTTACTTGTTAGACCACACTCAAAATATTACCACAACAAACACCAGGGTGTGGTGGTATTGTGTTCCCCGAAATATTGTGCACCCTAATAAACTTATCTGGGGTCACAGACAGAACAGCCACGATATTAAACATAGAGGATAGGCAGTGGTAGCACACACCTTTAATCCCAGCACTTGGGAGGCAGAGCTAGGCAGAAATCCATGTGTTCAAGGATACAGGCAAGCATGGTGACTCACGCCTTTAATCCCAGGGAGTGATGGTAGAAGGCAGAAAGATATATAAGGCGTGAGGACCAGGAACAAGAAGCATTTGGCCTGGTTAAGCATTTGGCTGGTTAAGCTTTTAGGTTTCTAGCAGCACAGTTCAGCTGAGAGCCATTCGGATATGAGGACACAGAGGCTTCCAGTCTGAGGAAACAAGATCAGCTGAGAAGTTGGCCAGGTGAGGTTAGCTGTGGCTTGTTCTGTCTCTCTGATCTTCCAGAGTTCACCCCAATAACTGGCCTCAGGTTTGATTTTATTAACAAGTACCTTTAAGATTCATGTTACACCAGGGAAATTTAAATATAAGTGGACTTTTGACTCCTAACCTTAGGTCTTTAACTGCCACCTGACAAAATTGTTTCGACTGCAACCTCACCATACCTGCAGTCAGCCACATAGAAAAAGTACAATAGTTTAAGTTTATAATTTGATATTCTTATTCTTTATTGTTTCTAATGTTTAAGCTGCTATTATTCCCTCCTTTCTTATTTTGTTACTAAATATTTTTTTTCCTCTATAAAAACAGCAACCAGAAACAAAATGATAGCCCCAAATAAACTAGTAAACAAACAAACAAAAAACAAACCCAAGGAAAGACAGAAGGTCAGGAGAACAGAAGGTCAAGTCGATAGTGCAGTGGACTACAAGTGCTCATTTAGTGTGTGAGCCTTCCTACCTCTGTAAAACTGCTGTCTAAGATGTGAAGTGCTTGGAAGTGGCCAGTTGACCTTTGATCAAGCTAGGCTGTTTGGTAGCTTTTCAGACCCTGAGTCAAAATGCAGCTCAGCTTTCAAGCAGACTCATGGGAACTGTGCCCATGTGCCCCTTCCTAACATTTAGGAAAATAGTTGTCCTGATTTTTTTTTTTTCCAGAGCCTTGCACATCCCCGATCTTCATTTTTGGCCTAACTCTCTTTTCTCCTATCATACTGTCATGGCCCCTTCAACTTCTTATACATCCTCACCCGCCATGACTCACTTTATAAATATTTCCGTTATTACCTTAGGTTCATTGCATGCCATGGTGTTCCATCTTCTACAATAAAAAAATGACAAGGATTTGAGCATCTAACAGAAGGGTAAATAAAAATTTCTAATAGACTGATGTCCTCTTGACTATTCCATGAAAATTCCCCTTCTGACTTTACTTCCAACCCCAATTCAGCTCCCATTCTATTGTTCCCAGACTTGGAGAATCATACCATGGCCCAGTACTAATGTTGGAACACATCTTTACACATTCCTCAATTCTAGCTTTGAAGCATGTACCATCCATTCTCATCACCACAGCAACTCTGTGATGGTCTTCATTAGCGTCACAAACCCATCTGAACAGTGGGTCACTGTTTTTCTCCTCACAGACTCACATCTTCAATTCCAGTGACTTTAGCTTACACGTGACTGTAACCTTATATTTATCTGCCTGAAAAATTCTGTGTCCTCATCTCAGCTGGTCTAAAATTAGTTATAGGCTAGTGTGGGTATACATTTGTACATTTGTTTTGCCATTTTTTTCCCCTGTAGGTTTGGAAATCTTCATCTGTAACTGGATAACTCTTCTGGAGTATGTTTACCTCTGTACCAAGTGAATTTTTCACTAAAATAATAAATACATATAAAATGATAAAATACATTGATTCAGTTCCCAATTGACTCTATTATTTGATTGCCATATTTAGTTTTGTTGGCAGTGTGCATTTTATCTCTGAACCTAATGTCATTAGATTTTAATATGTAATGTTATTTAGTAGTTATAAAAGATTATAGTCAGCCAGGTGGTGGTGGCACACACCTTTAATCCTGGCACCTGGGAGGCAGAGGCAGGTGGATCTCTAAATTTGAGGTCAGCCTGGTTTACCTAGTGAGTTCCTGGACAGTCAGGGCTGTTACCCAAATAATCCGTCTCAAAAAAACTAAAAAGAAAAGAAAAAGGGGGAAAAAAGAAGGGAAAAAAGAAAAAGATCATAGTCTATAAAGTAACATTTCTCAATATAAGCCGTATTTTTTATGTAACAAATACAAAACCTCTAAGAAATCCCATATCTTTCCAAGTCCTAATTGTAAAGGACTCTCAGTTTTTTCTTTGACACTGGAAGATTACTGATCGCTTTACTAGTATAAGTAAGACACAAACTATAACCATCATCTTACTTTTATTCTTTCTTCTACTGTCACGTTTTGTACCTCGTTGCTGTGACTCAGACCCAGGAGCTGAGGGGTAATGGTGATCACAGACCTACCTACCTAGAGGGTGTCACAGGCCTCTCTCTCTTTCCAGAGACTCACCTCACATCAAACCCAAGAGGAGGAGGAGGAGGAGGAGGAGGAGGAGGAGGAAGAAGAAGAAGAAGAGGGTTTTCTCTTGATTTAGAAGAAAATATGGCTTCCATTTTCAACAGGATAGCAAATACTGTGAAGGACCTTTATTATTTAAAAAATATTAATGAAAGATGATAATCATTTTCTAGTTTTATTATTATTGATTTTTCTTTTTGGTGTGGGTAAGTGCTTAAAATATATTTTATGGTGAAAGTATAAAATCCAATGTGAAATTTCACACCTTCAGAATGGCTCTAATTGTATAGAAGTTCACTGAAATGTATGATGGTTTGGTTAATTTCACTGCATGATGTTTTATTTACAAGCTCTTGAAGGCGTGAAGTTCACTGAAATGTATGATGGTTTGGTTAATTTCACTGCATGAAGTTCAAGGTCCCCCCTCCCCACCTACCTGAGCTAAATCCTCAACCCTGTATGAGTGTTTTTCATGCATGTATATATTGCACCATGTCTGTGCCTAATAAAGTTGTAATAAATAATTTATTTAATATTTAATAAATACTAAAAACCTCATTCCACTAGATAAGGTATTTTTAAAGTGCCAGTCATTTGGAACAAAGTAAGTCTCTATAGAAACTAAACATCAAGAAAGCAGGAACACTTGGATGAATGAGTACAAAAGCTAGCTCTTGACCAAGCATCTGCCATATCCTGGAGACTTAGAACTTCTGCTTTGTTGAGCGCCAGAGATAAAGGCAGTTGGAGGCTGGACTGCCCTAGAAGGGCTCTTATAAAGACAAAGTGCTATACTTCCAATGTGTTGTGTGAAACATAAATCACATTGAACAAAGGGGCAGTAATAAAAGGTAATTTACCGTTGACTTGCGAGGGAAGGAAAATGATCACCCATGAGCTGTAGCTACCAGATGGCTTCAGATGATCTCAAATCATACTCCATGTGAGTAAATTGAAAACAAAACAAAATCTAAAGGTGAAAATTGAATTTAAAGTTGTCTTCATTGGCATTGCCTTTTAGGCTTTAAAGTAAATACAGAAAAGAATTCTAAGGAAAGTGATCAGTTTAGCATCAACATGAAAAAAAAAATAGGCAAATAAGGGACCTGGGGAAATGGCTGTTAGAGAAGTATTTGCCAGGTAACTGTGAGGACTTGAGTTTGATCCCTAGCATCCAGGTAAAACATTCTGGACATAATGGCTGGAGAGTTGGCTTAGTGGTTAGGAGCTCTTGTTGCTCTTATAGAGGACTTGGGTTCAATTCCCAGCCCTCACGTGGTGCCTCCGTAACTCCAACTCAAGGAGATCTGACATCCTCTTCTGAACTCTGCAGGTACCAGGCACACACATACAGACATATAGGCAAAGCACTCTTACATATAAAGCAGAATAAATCTGAAAAATGTGCTGGGCACGGTGGTTTGTGCTTGTAATCCCAGAACTGGGAAGACAGAGGTAGAGGGCTCCCAGGAGCTTGCTGACCAGTAGATCCCAATGAGAGATTCTGTTTCAAAAACTAAGGTGGATGGTTCCCAAGGAATTACCCCTGTCATTCACCTCCAGTCTCCACATGTATATATATACACATGGACACACACCTGCATGGATGCACACCCAAACCCCACCTCCAAATAAGGCACGATTAGTGAAAAATAGTAGGAAACAAAGTAGGTTCTGAACGAAATATTAGCAAATGGAATTCGATGACATCAGGACAAAGAATATATGCATGGGTTTCAATTCAAGGATGGTTCAATGCACAGGCGAGTTAATCAACATTAATATTAATAAAAGATAGTTAAAGAATGGACAATCGCCTCAGTAAACAGAAAAGATAACTGACAAAATTCAGCAGCATTTCACAACAAAAGCATTGACTATGCCGGATATGACAGACACCTCAACAAAGTAATACCACGCATGAACAAGCCATCCCTAACACATTAGTGAAGAGCTGAAATCTATTCCTCTAAGATCCAAAATGATCTTACCACCTCTATTCAAGATGGAGCTGGAAGTTAATGCAACATAATTGGACAAGAGACAGCTAAAAGCATTCCAAAACAGAAGGGAAGAATCAAAAGTTGCCCCAGCCGAAGAAGAAATGTTCTTCTATCTACGTAATCATAAAAACTATGGAAAAATGAAACAACACCTGACAACAATAAAGCAATTAAAGCGCTAACATATTTAGCAAAGATGTAAGATACAGAATCAACGTAAAAATCAGTGGTATTTTTGAATACTGTTGAATTATCCCCAAAGTGAAACTAATAAACTCCCATTTGTAATAGTATCCAAAAGACTAAAATACTTAGGAATAAATTGAACCAAGAAGGAGGAAGAGGTATACATGGAAAAGGAATTAGAGTAGATAAATAAATGGAAAGATAACCCAAGTTTCTGGTGTTGCTGCAGGCCTGAGGAATGAGATAATGGTCAAACAGTACAGGCTCTGTTAGCTAATGCACGCTTGTAGCATGCTAAGAGGATAGATGTGATGAGCACTTTGCATGCACGCACTCACATATGTATGCACAAAATGGCAGTCATGTAGTGGATATAACCCTTTCACAATGTATCTGGATACCAAAATATCAAGGTATACAACTTCATTTTTTTTTTTGTCAGTAAAATCTCAATGAAGCTGTTAAATGGTGAGGATGCTAATGTCTGATACCTGCACCACTCTGAACTCAGCAGTAGACTAGTAGGCTCTGAAGACTGCAACATGGGAGGCAGGAGGCAGGTCAGGGTTAAAGGCACAGGGTGTTGACTGACCTCGTGTTGTCCTTAGGGGTATGTGATGTACCAGTCCAGAGCTTGGGGGCTTTAAGACTCTTTATCATTGCAAGTTAATTAGGGGAGCTGGAGAGATGGCTCAGAGGTTAAGAGCACTGGCTGCTCTACCAGAGGTCCTGAGTTCAATTCCCAGCAACCACAAGGTGTCTCACAACCATCTGTAATGAGATCTGGTACCGTCTCCTGATGTGCAGGCATACATGTAGGCAGGAGCATAATAAATAAGTAAGTAAGTCTTAAAAAGAAGTTAATTAGGATACACAAACACCTTTTGCTTTTGTGGATTATACCTATGTTTAATATATTAAAATTAAAATGGAAAGCTTAAATATTAAAAATATACTTGTCACATTATTTTTAGATTTTATTCTTTCTTTCTTTCTTTCTTTCTTTCTTTCTTTCTTTCTTTCTTTCTTCCTTTCTTGTGTGTGTGTGTGTGTGTGTGTGTGTGTGTGTGTGCGCGTGAGCACGCATATGTGTGTGTTTGTGCTTGTAAGCGGAGAGCCAACAGAGGCCAACCAAGGCAGTCAGACTAGAGCTGGAGTTCCCGGCGGCTGTGAACCACCCTGTGTGGGTGCTGGGAGCCAAACTCCTGTCCTCAGTACACACTCTTCCTGCTCAGCCATCTCTTTAGCTCCTACGTATTACACTTTAACGCAAATCGCATTTTTATTAAAAGTTACTTCTCCGAGCAATAGATTTGACAAGAAGAAAGGCATTGCTTTACACTTTTGCATTCCTCTTTAATACCTGGCTCCACAGAAGAGAGATTGATTCCCTTGTCTGCTTTTACATTCACTCTCTTGTGCTAGCCTGTGTCAGGTGGCCTCTAGGTTAGCCCAGGATAGACCGAGGAGAATCAGGTGTGGAAAGCAAGGTCACACCTGTGATTTTTTTTAAATTCAATTTTGCAGAAGGGCTGCAGGGACCTTCCAGGGTTCCCCAGGCCACGTGCCTGTGGAGTGGAAGGAAAAGGCAAGCACAGGAGAGAGAGTGTGGTGGCAGTGAGTCTTGTTGAGTGGTGCTGGAGGAGGGTTCAGGATGTGGAAGTGTTTGTCTTACTGTCCTGGTCACTTCTTCACATTCCCTTTGGCCTCTTGTTGCTTGAATCTCCTTTAAGTTAGGAATGACATGAGTGGACATACGTGATATTACTTGATTAACATTTCATTTAATTCGTCCTTCTGAATTCTAAAAACCTTATCCCTTCCCCATCTAAACTTGGAATTTAGAGAGACGACACCAGCTGTATTTAGATGCTGTAAACACTCCCCCCCCCCCCAGGACATTTCTGCACCATTTATATAGAGCTCCATAAATACTATACTGTCTCTTAAATACACGATTATTCTACCCTCCCCTCCAAGAGCGCTGGGATTACAGGCATGGGACACCACACCCGGTTCACGGGGTTCTGGGCTTGGAACTCAAGGATTTGTACTTGTTAGACAAGCTCTCTACCAACTGAGCTATGTTCGCAGCCCCCTGTTAACCAAATCTAAACATGATCACTACCCTTACAGAAAGTGATACAAACATGGTATTTACATTTTTTACTTTCTTTTTGAGATTGTAACATAATTGCATGAGTTCCTCCTTCTCTTTCATTCCTCTAAGCCCTCCCATCTACCTCTTCTTGTTCTCTTTCAAATTCATGGCCTCTAGCACAAGTCAATGATTTTTGAGCAAAGCCCATCCATTTTCTCATGTATCCACTAGGTGGTAGTATTTCCCTTCTAATAATTCAAGGCAGGCGATCCAGAGAACACAATGTACAGCAAAAAAAAAAAATCACCAGAGTTCCCACTCCAGAGTTATTATATCTTCAGCATGGTAGTAGATTTATTTATTCCATAAAAGGAATGTATGGTGTTTTTCTTGCAGAAAAATAGTTTTTGTTAATGACTCAGTTCATAATTTAGCATTGTCCGAATAAAGATGTCCCTTTAAGCCCCGCAACTTAATTTATAATAATTGTTTTAGTGATAACTAACTGCTTTATAAAAACAATTTTGTAATATACACTCAGCAACCGTGAAATCTTTTGCTATAAAGAATAGCAAGATCACCAACCAGCAAACTGCGTATAAACTGGAGACATTTTAGGAAAGCTATTTACATTCCAATTTACAATTTTTTTTTTTATAAATTAAGACATTTATAAAATGCACTGACTATGATTGTTTCAAAAAAAAAGTAATGGTTCTTTTTATGGCAAGGAAATGAGTTGAACCTCTGTGCTCTGAAGTGCCAAAAAACAAATCAACATTCTTTATAAATAGATTTTACTGCCGGTTTAGAAATTACCTTATGCGCTTTTTAGGTGATGGAAAAAAACAAGTCAGCTGGGCTTTGCTCTGCGCATGCACAGTATTTGCTGTGTCATTTTCAGAAGGGTTACGGGTTGTTGGAAGTCCAGGTTCTCTAAATGATGGGATTTCTAAGAAGTGGAGAGATGAGCAAATGAAAATAAAGCAAGTCCGCTTTCCTGGTTTTAAATTTATTTGCACCCCTAAATTGAGGGGATTGGAAGCCAGCAGACCTATGCTTGATTTTGACTGAGCTATGAGTGGCCAAAGCAGGCCAGACACTAAATGCCGAGACTGCGTGTGAGCCATGCGTCTGGTGACCGATCAGGGAAGGAAAGCTCTAGTCAGAAGTACTGACTAAGCACTCGGTGTTAGTGCTGACTAAAGTGATGCACATTTGGAGTGCAAGATTGACATTGGAATCTGAGCTTCCTGCTGGAATCTGATACCCTTGTCTGAAGGGCAAGGTTAAGCACTCTTTGAAACCCAAGGCAGACAGAACACACTTTGGTGTGCTGTGCAGGTCCTGGAAGTGAGCATCATCAAGATGTTTCAATCCATTCAGCAAGTGGGTGTAGGACAATCCTTTTGTACACCGTGAAGATGTGTCTCTGCCAAGGCACCTTCTGATTGGTTTAATAAAGAGCTGAATGGCCAATAGCTAGGCAGGAGAGGATAGGTGGGACTTCTGGGAAGAGACAGGAACTCTGGGAAGAGAAGAGGCAGGATTTGCCAGCCAGACACAGAGGAAATAACACGTTCAGTATGGAGCAGAGGTAATGAGGCACGTGGCAGAACTCAGATTAATATAAATGGGTTAATTTAAGTTTTAGAAGCTAGTTGGGAATAAACCTAGGCTAAGGCCAAGCTTTCATACTTAATGATAAGTTTCTCTGTCATAAATTGGGAGCTGGTAGTCCAAAGAAAGTTGGACTAAAGCAAGCACTCCCTGATGTTTGGGCTAGACAGAAGCACCTCCCTGTAGCAGGCTTTCTTTTGGGCCATCAACCAGCTCCACGGAGACTTCTGATTAGTTATGAATGCCCAGCCTTATGCTTGTCCCACTAACTTTTATAACTTGATTTAACCTGTTTCTCTTCATCTACATTCTCAGGGCCTTTTTTTTTTTTTTTTTACACCTTCCTTTCATTCTATATGTCCTACTTTTCCTGCTTCCTCCATATCTGGTATGCTGGTGGCTACCTGGCTGGCTGGCTGGCCCCAGGCATCTCCCTCTTTTTCTCCCTCATTCTCTCTTCTCTCTTGAGCTTAGATTCCTCCTCTTACTTATTTGCCAGCCCTGCCCATCCCTCTACCCTAGCTATTGGCTGTTCAGCTTTTTATTAGACCAATCAGGTGCCTTAGGCAGGCAAAGCAACATATCTTTACATCATTAAACAAATGCAGCATAAGCAAATATAACACATCTTTACATAGTTACAGTAGTAATATTCCACAGCACAAACAAATGTAACACATCTTTACGTAGTTAAAGTAACATCCCACAACACTCCCCACTCCCCTAGTCACTGAGCTTATGTCTCAAGGGAAGAGGGAGAGACTAGCATTCTGGTGACTGGAACTCATGAGATATTTGAACAAAAGCTAATCCTCTGTCTTAGTCTGCTTGGGTTTCTCACCAATTACCACAGATTTATGATTTAATTCCTCTCGGCTCCAGAAGCCCGGTCAAGTCCCCGGCACCTGGCCAGTGAATACTCTCTGAGCAGATGGCTAGTTTCTCACTGTACCCTTTTGTGGCAGAAAGAGAGAGCTACTGTCATGTCTTTCTCTTTTCAGAGGGCGCCAATCCCATCCTGAGAGACTCTGCCCTCTCTGAAGCCTGATCATCACCCGAAGGCTACACCTCCTAGAAAGATCCTTTTGTCAGAGCTTATGTGGGACATGAACTTATAGCCAACAGCACCTTACCTAATAACAGTCAGCTGTCACATGGATAAAAATCTCTAGCATTTGAATCCCAACATATCTGAGTCCTAGGACCTAAGAACCATTCTCCTACAGCACTTCCTGAGTCCTGGGAATGCTAACATTGATTCTTTAGAAACCTCACTTCTTTCCCAGTAGTATTTTATTAGGTTTTCACCAGAATAGCCTGCTAACAAGAAATTCTCAAAAGCCTCAAGATGCGTGGTAGGCGTGATGGTTAGTGTCAACCCTGCAAAAACGTAGAATCACTGGGGCCTCTGCGCATGCTTGTGAAGGATTATCTTGATTACGCTAATTGTTGTGGGAAGACGCATTTTAATTGTGGGTGGGATCATTCCTTATGTAGGTGATTCTGGACTGTGTAAGCTGGGAGAATGGAAACTGAGCAGTTGCATGAATCTGTTGCTCTTTTCTTCCTACTGCAGACATCATGTGACTTCCAGTTGCTTCAAACCCCCGCCGTTTGGACTTCTGTGCCATGGTGGAATGTAACCTGGAACTGTGAGCCGAATTAACCCTTTCTCCCTGAAGTCGCTTTTATCAGAGTATTTTATCTTGACAATAGGATAAGAAACTGCTCTGTGATATGTATACACACACACACACACACACACACACACACACACACACACATGATCAGCAAACAGTATTTTGAGGCTTTCTGCATATGGACTCAATAAAATAACATGCTGGCCTGGAGAGGACAGTAGGTGTCCAGATTCTACTCATACCCCCTTCTGTGTATCTCCAGGGATGGACTGCCTGCCGCAGCCAAGGTTAGATCTCTTTTGAGAGCCACAGCTAAAACCAGAGCTTTCTTTGACTCTAAGTGGATTTTCTTGGGCGAGCGTCACAGAAGGCTGGGGCTTCTCCTTTTGGCAGAAAGTCTAATCATTTCTCTCTCCTTCTGGGATCTTGTTCCTCCAGTGCTGAGTGAGACATGCCTGCAGAATAATCCCTGGCAGGAGCCTTCATAGCCTCTCTCTTACAGACAGCACACCCCGAGACAAATAAGAAAAACGCACTAAATCTTCGACAAGCTCCCTTGGCATCATTAAGCTTTCTGCTTTCCTCTGCTTCTCTGCCTGCCAGGTAGTCTAGCTCTTTCTTATGTGAGTGACCAAATCTAAGATTGGGTTGGGTTGGAGAGAAGTAGCAGAGTTGAGGGTTGGGCAGGGTGGTGGTGGTGGTGGTGGTGGTGGTGGTGGTGGTGGTGGTGGTAATCTCTGGCCTAGTTTGGCATCAGATTGAGTTAGTATTAGAGTTCTGGCTCAGCTCAATAGAGTTCTCTCTGTTTGGGAAACTCTCCAGGTTGTAATAAAGTATTATTTTACCGAATCTTATTTTTGGTATACACATTCTTCACAGAGACAAGGGGGAAGTCTGTTCCTGGATAAACACCATCTCAATTACCCCCATTATCACACAGTTTACTTTTCTTGCCAGATTAAAATTTAAATGGAGATTCAAAGAGCAAGTGTAGAGAGAATTGCATCAAGAGGTAGGTTTGTAGTGTCTTCTTCTTTTTTTTTTTTTTTGGTTTTTCGAGACAGGGTTTCTCTGTGTAGCTTTGCGCCTTTCCTGGAACTCACTTTGAAGACCAGGCTGGCCTCGAACTCACAGAGATCCGCCTGCCTCTGCCTCCCGAGTGCTGGGATTAAAGGCGTGAGCCACCACCGCCCGGCTTGTAGTGTCTTCTTAAGGACACTGATTGTTTTCCTCTTGTTCTTCCTCACATTCTAGCCTCATGTAAGAGTAGTAACTGGATCCAAGGCAAATTTATTGGTTGGTTTGTGGCAAGTTAGACTGCATGTAGGACTGCTGGGAAGCATCTTTTATTAATCACTGGCCCCAAATCACACTATCTGCGGGTGTGAACTGCGAAGGCTACACTTACTTCTTGGGTACTTGCCTAGTACTTCATGAACTACTGGGCACACTGACTATTTCAAATATTTCACGTTCAATCCTCACTGAGTTCTGTACTACTTATTCTGCATTGGTTTCTCTTTTCATTGCTTTGACAAAATACCCAACGGAAGAAGCTGAAGCGAAAGAGGACACGTTTTGATTGGCAGTTTAAAGAGGGGATATAGGCCATCACGGTGGTGAGGCATGGAGGTGGGAGTATAAGGTGGTCTCATTGCTTCCCTAGTCAAGATGCAAAGAAGGATGAATGATGATCCTTAGCTCGTCCCTCTGTCCCCCACTCCAGAACCTGTGTCTATGGGGTAGTGCCACACATACTGAGGGGGACTTTTCCTTTTTAGTTAGGCCTCTCTGGAACCATCTTTACAGACATGCCAGAGTTTTGTCTCCTAGGTGATACAACATCCTAGCAAGCTGGCAACAAAGATTAACCATTACAAGTCTGCACTTTGACACCCAACACATCACTTTAAACCATAATATTGAACCCTGGATCCTTCAATTCTCATGTTCATTTCATACCACATTCATGTATTAAGGTTATAGAAGTTCCAGTGTTCAAAAACTCCCTTAAAAGGATTTCATTGTGGCTGAGGGTTTAGCTCAATGGTCGAGTGCTTGCCTGGCAAGCACAAGGGCTTAGTCCTCAGCTATGACTTTATTTTTATTTGTTTTTTTTTTTTTCAGGTTAGTGGACCAGAGAGTTTACTGTGTTTTTTAAAGTGACAAGGTTGACACTTAGGTACATGCATTATAGAAAAGTCCTGGACACATATTTGAGTGATGAATCACAAAACTGTGTTGAAAAGATAAAAAAATAACAAAACATCATGAAAATTATTGTCCACAGTTTACTCTGCCTCATTGCTCTTGGATCCTCTATTTTTTTTTCTTTCATTGACAAAGAGCTAATACAGTAAAGCAAAACCACGAACGAAGAACAAGCCTTGTTCCTTCTTTTTTTTTTATTTTTATTTTAAAGCTTTATTTTTCAGAACACAAACAGAATATCACACAACAACTGTGAAAAAACAAATCCTTGGGCTATATAAGCATATGTGGTGCTGCTCAGTCATATATATATAATAGTTCCACATTTTTTTTCTCTTTTAGGAATCAACATACAGTTTTCTACAGTGGGTAAAACAATTTACATTCCTACCAATGACATCATGTTGTTGCTTCTATTCAGTTTCCTTGCTAGGTAACACAGGTACCCTGATAATCCATTGTGATTTTGATTTGCATTTCCCTGACAACAATTGACACTGGACACTTATTCATAAACTTGGCCACCATTTCTGGCCACCTTGTCATTTTGACAAGGCAGCTACTCAGTTCTTTTGTGCATTAATTAATTAATTTATTTTTTTAATTCTATGACATAGCCTTTATTTAACTTGTTCTTCCATTACCTAATGTGTTCCCAGATAAACATACTATTGCTCCTTTACACTTTCCAGTGTCTGCTCATATCTCACCTTCTCACAAAGGCCATCTGTAGCCTTTTCATACAGCCAGCAATGGTTATTTCACATTATATTCTACCTCTCTACCTACAGCATCTAAAACAGTACCTGGAAACATCTACTCAATAAACATACAAAGCAACAAAACATACTGTACTATTTTCCTGTGAGTAATTCTTCAGTCACCTTTACTTACATATACTATATA
>CABHPP010124278.1:2182-25763 GCA_902168425.1 Peromyscus attwateri
GGGGGGGGGAGGTGACAGGAAGTCAGGTTCTGGGGACACATCTGTCATCTGATCACATGGAAGGCTGAGAGGGAAGATCATAGGTTTAATGCTAACCCAGGCTGAAGGGCAAGACCCTGTCTCACAAAACAAACAAACAAACAAACAAACAAAAAACAAAACACCTCACAGTGGCACACACCTGTAATCACAGCAGACAGGGATCCGAGGCAGGAGGATTACCAATGCCAGTCTCGTAGTGAGTTTCAGACCAGCCAGGGCTATACAATGAGACCCTGTCTCAAAAACCACCCCCCTCAAAAAAAAAGCAAAGGCATGAAGAAGTCGGGAGGTGAGGGAGGTCCTGAGGAGCAAAGGGAACATCGCTTACAGAGGTGGAGCCCTCAGACTGATGCATTCTGGGTGAGCCAGCTGGGCCTGCCAGTGCGTGGGAAGTGCTTGGATGAAGGTAAGGAGGGAGGAGAGGCAGGCAGTGAGAGGTGGGAGGCAAGGGCACAGTGGAAAGAATATGCTGGAGTCAGACCAACCTGGACTGGAGTCCTTGGATGGATCTTTTCTCTACACTGAGCCCCACTTCCCCCTTCCCTAAGACAGGGAATGATCCTGGAGGGTCTGTGGTGAGGGTCTCAGACAACACAGACCAGTTCATCATGCGCCACTCGTCAGAAAACAGGAGACTGTGGAGTTTTCTTTCTCCATTTTTCATGTGTGTGCTCATGGATGCATGTTTTTGTATGTGTCTGGTCACACATGTGTGGCTATGGCTGGCTGTGTGTGCACATGTGTGCGTGCATACGGAAGTCTCGGTAGCTCAAGCTGCTCTCTTTTTTTTTTTTTCCCCTGAGACAGGGTTTCTTTGTGTAGCCCTGGCTGCCCTGGAACTTGCTCTGTAGACCAGGCTGGCCTCAAAATCACAGAGATCTGCCTGCCTTTGCCTCCCGAGTGCTGGGTTAAAGGCATGCGCCACCACACGCCACTTCAGGCTGCCCTTTAGCTCAGTTTGTAGCTGAAGATGACTCTGAACATCCTGCCTCCACCTCCCAAGTGCCAGCATTCACTGGCATTCGCCACCATGCCCAGTTTATGGGAGATGCTGGGGATTGAACCCAGGGCTTTGTGCATGCTAGACAAACACTCTATCAACTGAGACACATCCCCAATCCCTTGCAGGTTTTGTTTTTTATTTCAGAGAAAACCAGGTGGGCAAATGGAGAGAGGCAAGGCTATGCAAAATAGGTGTGTGGACAGAGCAGGAGACTGCAGTGAGGTCAGCCTTGACATTGGACTCGGCTAGGCTCACCCTCCTGCCTCTCCCAAGAGAGAAAACTGACTACTTTGGAGCCTCTGAATGTCATCCAGATAGACGCTAGCAGGGCACTTTGTTAGACAAGGACATTTATCCCTCAGGGCACTGATTTTCTAAAGTTATTTGAACGGCAGAACTTTTCCTCCCATTGATAGCCTCTTCAGAAGCCCAGACAAGCAGAGCTGCTCGGGGGAGGCAGAGATGGGGGCCTGAGCCCCGGCTGCTTGGTCCCCCCACTCCAGCCTGCAGGCAAGCCCCAAGGCACGGTCCCCTGAGGCTGCCAACTGGTTTGAAGGCTTCTACCCCCAGAGTGGGTGTTAAGACTTTCATCCCTGAAAAGGGGGCCTGAGCAGAGGGGAGGAAGCCCAAAGCTGGTGGTCCTGTACCTACCCCAGGTTCAGACCTCATAGGAGTTGGTTATCCCTTTCCACCACGTGGGCTCTGGGGCAACTTAGGAATTCAGGCTTTACCCACTGAGCCATCTCACTGGCCCCAGGCAGATCTTCATCTTGGTGGCTCTGGCCTCACCAGGTGAGCACAAAGATTTGGTGTCTGAGATCACAGTACCTGGTTGTGGCACAGCTGGGTCCTTTCCAGTCTTGCTTCTGCTGTGATTGCCCATGTGGCCCGCAGCATGGCTGTGAGCAGCAAATGAATAAATCTATATAAAAAACTTGGGGCAAGGCCTGGTGCCACCTGCCCGTGACCTATCCTGTGGCTGTGCTTACTCCTCTCAGCATGGTCAGTCCATGCATGCATTCATCCATTTGCCAGCCAGCTGGTATTTATCGAGCACCTACTGTGTGCCAGGCTCTCTGCTTTGCCCTGGAATAACCAAGGCAGTCAAAGAGTGGGCGGGTCAAAGAGTGCGAACCGTAGCAGATCAAGCTGGTTCAAGTGGGAGAGAGTATAGGCCAGCCTGAGGACCAAAGTAAGGACTGTAGAGGGTTTGGTGGGCCACGGGTTGGAGTGTAGCAGAGACGAGGGGAGGAAGGACTTGGTAAACTCAGGCGAGGGGTGGGGGTAGGGGGGAATGTAGCGGCTTCTCCCTGTGTCTGGCTGGGGCAGCTGTCAACATTTACAGAGAGAACAGTGGAGGAGAATCAGGCTGGGAGCACAAGGAGACTGAGACCGGGTCCCGCCGAGTCTGTGCCGCCTGCTGTGGCGTGGCCAGGCTTGCAGAGCCACGTGGGAGTCCTTACCACATCACCCAACAGCAGTAACTGCCCCTGGTTGACTTCACACCATCTGCTGGCAACTCTCCAGTTGTTACTTAACTCCGGAGCATCACCAGCCTCTTGCCAGCTAGAGTCCTGGGGCTCGGCAGCATGGGGATATGTCTCAACTCCCAGGGCCGCAGCCAGGTGTGTCTGTCCCTAAAGCTACACCCTTTGCAGACTTCCCAGCAAGTACTTGGGAAGCCTAGAGCAACCAGGACAGTGTTTGCTGTGGCTGATCAAATGTTCCTTCAGGCCTTTGTCCAAGCTTCCCATTCCTGTAGCCTCACAGTGAGGGAAGTATTCACCTCAAAAGCAGGGAGGCCACAGGGGTTAGTGACAGGGTGAGCCAGAGTGGGCATCCTAACAGGCTGGTCTCAAGCTGGAGAATGACTTTCAGACGGAAGACAGCACAGTGCACTGGCATGTCCTGCCCCCAGCCAGGGATCCTTGGTCATTCTCAGAGTCTGGTCCATTTATCACACCCAGTGGCCACTGCTGGGGACCATCGTTCCCTCTGCTGAGAATTCAGGCTCTGTCCCTCTTTTTTTTTTTTAAAGATGTATTTATTTTTGTTTTATGTATATGAGTGTTTGCCCGCGAGTGTGTCTGTGTAGCATGTGTGTGCCTGGTGCCCATGGAGGTCAGAAAAAAGGTGTCAGATTCCCCCTGAACTAGAGTTACAGACAGTTGCAAGCTACCATGTGGGTGCTGGAAACCAAACCTGGGTCCTTTGCAAGAGCAGCCAGTGTTCCAGCCCCATTTTTTTCTTTTATCTTCCTCCCTCCCTCCCTCCCTCCCTCCCTCCCTCCCTTCCTTAGACAAAGTCTCATGTATCCCAGGTTGGCCTGGAACTCACCTAGCTTTCCCCTTGGGGAGTCGAACTCAGGACCTCATGCATGCTAGACGAGCCCTCTGCCAACTGAATGACATCCCCAGCCCTGCTAGCATCTTGCTGGCCTCCTCACCAGCTGCCTCACCTTGGGTCATTCTATGCCAGTTTGCTCACAGTCTCTACAGTGTAGGTCTGACCTTTTGCTGTTTGCTTCGGCCAAAGCCACGGGGCTTTAAGATAAAGCTTTGCTGGCCCTAAAAGGTAGACCAGACATCTTAGGTCAGCCTCGGGAGGCAGAGGGCTTGGATTGAGGGAGCAAGGAGTTGAGCTCTGATACATTTGTGCCTGCTCCTCATCCCAAGGGAAGTTCAAGAGCTGAGCTGGCCAAGGACATCCTCCCTGAAGCCTGCCTTGAGGCCTTTATACTCCTGATAGACACATCTTGGGCTGTGAGCTACCCTGAGGGAGCATCAGGACCTTGGTCAAGGGGTTGTCTTCCATCGACAGAGCTGTGAGCTTCTGGCGCCCAGGGCAGCTTGGGAAGCCAGTTCTCTGATTCCCAATAGAAGTCTGGGGTCCACTGTGGCATCCATGACAGTGACAGAAAGGTTAACAGCTGGCTGGTGAGCCCAGGCTCTAGAGGAGGGGATCCTGCAGGATTCCTGGCAAGCCACCACATCTCCCTGAGTCTCAGTTTCCCCTTTGGAAATAGTACAATATTTTTTTTCTCTCACAGAACTTTGGATTAAATGGGAGCATTTGTAAGGCAGGCCATAGCATGTTGGTGCTCACTGCTGATGTCATGGTCAGTGGGGTTTGTGTAACAAAGGGTGTTAGGACATTGCCTGTGGAGTCAGATAACCCTGGTTTGAACTGGATTTGCTCCTTGCAGGTGGTGTGGCCTGCAGACAGGCAGCTGCCCATCTGAGTTGAGTCTTAGTGTACCCCTAACTTGGAGGAGCATCTTTGAGGGACCGATGAGATCAGCACACATGCTGTTATAACCAAGACAATGTCCACATCACCTTGGATATCACACATGAGGGGCAGGAACCCTATAAGCTGATGCGGAACAAGTGGACAGTTGACTCTCTCCAGGGGTCTGGAGAACTGTTGCCCATCTCTGCATGTGCAAGCACTCGGTGTTCTTCAAACACACTGTAGCTAATTCCAGTTTGCTTACAGTCTCCAACCCACCCTGTCTCCAGAGACTGCACCAAGTCCCCTAGACTAGTATTTGTAAATACTCTCCTGTATTGGGTTTCTAGTTCAAAAAAAGTCAATGTGTTAAGAAAGTTGGATATGCCGGGCAGTGGTGGCGCATGCCTTTAATCCCAGCACTCGGGAGGCAGAGGCAGACAGATCTCTGTGAGTTTGAGGCCAGCCTGGGCTACAGAGTGAGTTCCAGGAAAGGCACAAAGCTACAGAGAAAACCTGTCTCGAAAAAAAAAAAAAAAAAAAGTTGGATAGATAGGTGCAGAGTTGAAAAGGATTATTGCCATAAGATAGCTTTTATGTGCCTACAAAACCATCATCTTGGGGCCAAAGAGGTTGCTCAGCAGCTAAGAGCACTGGCTGCTCTTCCAGAGGACCCAGGTTTGATTTCCAGCAGCCACGCGGTGGCTCTGAACTATCTACAGTTGCAGTCCCTGGACATCCAACATCCTGTCTGTCCTCCCATGGCACCAGGTGTACCCACGGTGCTGACATCCGTGCAGGCAGAGCACCCGTACACATAAAATAAGAATTAAAAACAAAAACAAAGCGCCCTCTCACGGTCACAAATGGTGACTATAATTCTAGCACTCAGAAGGCCAAGGCAAGATCAGAGTTCCAGGACAGTCAGGGCTGTTGGGAGGGGGAAAGGGGGCCATGTGACCCGGGGTGCAGCTAGGTCAGTGGCAGAGAGCTTCGCTTGCACAATCTTGGCTCCGGGTTCTAGCTTCCATCTCCCAGTACTACAGAAACAAAACAAAAACACAGTCCCTTTGTTTGCCCTGGTTCGAATGTGTGACACAGAGTGGTCTGACATTGGAAAGAACAGCAGGAACACTCAGTGTGGCTGTGCAGGGACAGTGTTCTCACGCCTCAGAGACAGCCAGGATGCGGGGGAGATTTCCCAGGCATTTTCCTTTAATTCACTAACATATATTAATTTTGTTTTCAAATTGAATCTCATGTAGCCAAGCTGGCTTGGAACTCATTGTGTAGTCAAGGACAACCGTGAATTCGTGTGTCTCCCACTTCCACCGCCCTAGTGGTGGGATAATAGGTATATACAACCACACCCAGTTATGTATTTGCAACTTTGATTTTTGCAAAATGGTATCGCGTTACACATAATGCTGTGTAATCTGCTGCTTTTCACTTTGGCCTTAACTTGGGTATTTGTGGCTTTTTCCCGCAAGAGTCTCATTATGTAGACCAGGCTGGCCTCTAACTCACAGAGCTCCATCTGCCTGCACCTCCCTAGTGCTGGAGTTAAAGGTGGGTGCCACCGTGCCTAGCCTATTGACATTTTTTTTTGTCCGTATACATAGATTTGTCTCATTTAAAAAAAAAAATTAATTACATTTTTAAAACTTTGGTTTGGTGTGCCATGGCACACACGTGAAGGTCAGAGGACATTTTGCAGGAGATGGTTCTCCTCTTGCGCTAGTCAGGTCCTTGGGACTGGATGCACATCATTTGGTTTGTCCGCAAGCACCTTTACCAGCTGAGCCATCTTGCTGGCCCATGCATCATTTTTTATTTAGTATTTCTGTTGTTGTTTTGTTTTGTTTGAGACAGGTTTTCTCTGTGTAACAGAGTCCTGGCTGTCATGGAACTCGCTCTGTAGACCAGGCTAGCCTCGAACTCAGAGATCCCCCTGCCTCTGCCTCCCGAGTGCTGAGATTAAAGACTTGTGCTGCCACTCCTGGGTCCTCTTTTCTCTTTCATATATGACAAGGTTAGATATTTTATCTTCTTTTTTTTAGTTGTTTTCAACATTTACTTGCTGTGGGGGTGGGGTGCACAGATGCACCCACACTACAGCATGTCGGAGGTCAGAGGACAGCTTGTAGGAGCTTGTCCTCTCCTTCCGTCTTGTGGGTCCCATGCATCACACTGCCATTGTCAGGCTCAGTGGCAAGCAAAGTTACTCACTGAGCCATCTCGCTGCCCCCAGCTTTGTTTGTTTTTTGAGACAGGATCTCATACCCAGGTTTGCTTTGAAATCTAGATATTCCTGCCTCAGGCTCCCAGGTGTCCAGCTCAAAAATAACCATTTTATTACACAAAGAAGCCTTGTCTCAAAAAACAAAACAAAAAAATTAAATTAAAATAGTTTTGTTTTGCTTCCTTTTTCCAGACAGGGGTTCTCTGTGTAACAGCCCTGGCTGTCCTGGATCTCACTGTGTAGACCAGGCCGGCCTCGAACTCACAGAGATCTGCCTGCCTCTGTCTCCCAAGTGCTGGGATTAAAGGTGTGTGCCACCATTTTAATTTTTTAATTTTATTTTATATATTTGAGCATCTTGCCTGGGTGTATGTTAGCGCACCATGTGTGCAGTTCCCACAGAGGCCAGAAGAGGGCGATGATGGAGCCTCTGGAACTGCAGTGAGGGATGGTTGAGCCGTCATGGACCAAACCCTGGTCCTCTGTAAGAGTAGTAAGTGCTCTTAACCACTGAACCATCTCTCCAACCCAAGGGTAATCATTCCAGAGGGTACACTTCAACCAGTCACGGTAGTAATTGCAACCCTGTTTGTAATCCTAGCATTTAAGCTGAGGAAAGTCATAAATTGCAGCCTGGGCTATGTGGTAAGACCCTGTCTCAAACAACAAAAGTGCAGTTACCTGCCATTTAACACGTTCATCGCTGTGCCACCACCACCTCTGTCTAATTCCAAAGTATTTTCATAACCTTTGGGGAAAAATAAATCCCCGGACTCATTAAGTAATTGCTCCCCATACGCCGCCGCCCACCCCCAGCATTGGAGACCAATGTACTCTTCGTCTCTATGGAGTTACCTATTACAGATACTCCATATAAGTGAGGTCATCCCACATACGGACTTTTGAGTCTGGTTTCTTTCACTCTGCTTTTTTTTTTTTTTTTTTTTTTTTTTAACGTTTTTGTTTATTTTGCCTGCCTGTATGTCTGTGCACCACATGCAATCCCTGTGGAGGGCATTAGATCCCCCTAGAACTAGAGGTACAACTGATTGTTAGCATGTTGTTTTTGAGGGTCATCTACATTATCACAAATATCAGTATCACAGTCCTTTTTTTAAAACTTTTTTTTTTTTTTTTTTTTTTTTTTGGGAAAGGGTTCTCTGTGTAGCTTTGGAGCCTGTCCTGGAACTCACTCTGTAGCCCAGGCTGGCCTTGAACTCACAGAGATCTGCCTGCCTCTGCCTCCCGAGTGCTGGGATTAAAGGCGTGCATCACCACTGCCTGGCTTAAAAAACTTTTTACGTACGTAGGTGTGTGTGTGTGTGTGTGTGTGTGTGTGTGTGTACACGGATGCCATGACACACAAGTGGAAGTCAGTTCTCTCTTTCCACTGCATAGGTTCCAGGGATCGAACTCAGGTCCGCAGGCTTGGCAGCCAGCACCTTTACTAACCACCAAGCCATCTCCACATTTCTTTTCATGGCCCAGCATTTAACTGAACAGACAAACCGCTTGCATCTTTTAAATTGCTAGGGGGGAAAGTGTGTAGTCTGGCTCTTCTCTTGAGAAACAGCTGCTATGCGGAAAGAGAAGAAACAGATAGCTCGTGTGGGAGACTGTCGGATGGGTGGAGGCTCCGACCTGGAAGACACGGCCTGTGCTAGCATGGCAGGTGGCAGGTGTGCTCCAGACTGGATGCGCATGGGAGGGAATCAGATGCCTGGGGTTGGACTGGACCAGCCGAATGGATGGTTCATCCTGTTTCCACCATGCAGTGGTCAGGGTGAGACAGAAGAATTACATTCGGATGCCAGTGTTTGTTTGAAATTGAAAGGGAGGCTGGGGAGTTCCATTTATGGCTGGAGCGTGAGTTATTAAGCCTATCCTCTATTGATGGCTGGCTGGGTGGCTTCCAGTCTTCACTGGCACAGCCACTGCCTGCCCCTCTGAACTTGGCCTGTGGGTTTGTGGGAATGTTCCTGAGGGATACACTCTGAGAAGTAGGAGGGCTAGGTCAAAGAATAGGAATTGTTTTGAAGTATACACTGCCAAATGGCTGTTCGAAAAGGTTCCGCCAATTTATATTCCCACCAAAAGTGCAGGAGAATGTCAAGTTTCCTGAGCGCTTGCCAACAGTGGATATTATCAATCTGAAAGAAAAGAAGCTGTGCCAGTGAGGAAGGCCCAAAATAGTACCTGATTTTTAAAACCTAAACAGAATGTTATATGGCTGCAATTGACATGTAGATACCTATTTATTCCTTTTACTTATTTAGGATTTTAAATAGATTTTTTTAAAAAAATGAGTATTTGCCTGCATGTGTGTATCTGGTGCCCAGTGGCCTATGAAAGCCAGAAGAGGGCGCTGAATCCTCTGGAACTGGAGTTACAAACAGGCAAGAGGTGCCATGTGGGTGCTGGGAATTGAACTTGGGTCCCCTACAGAAGCAGCCAGTGTTCTTAACCTCTAAGCCATCTCTGCAGCCCTGTTTCTTCCTTCCCATCACTCCCTTTCTCTCTTCCTTTAATCTCTTATTTGAGATAGGGTCTTGCTATGCTGTCCATGTAAATCTCCAATTCCTGGACTCAAGTGATCCTCTTGCCTCAGCCTCAGGAGTAGCCTAGGCTACAGGTGCCAGTCACTACTCTCAGATTCTTTTCTTTCTTCCTTTTTGGTTTTTTGAGACAAGGTCTTTCTATATAGCCCTGGCTGTCCTGAAACTCACTCTGTAGAGTGGGCTGGCCTCAAACTCACAGAGATCCACCTGTCTCTGCCTCCCAGATGCTGGGATTAAAGGTGTGTGCCCCCACACCTGACTTTTAATTCATTTTTTAGGTATAGTCTCACATAGTCCAGGCTGGCCTTAGAACTTGCTGAGGATGGCCTTGAACTCTTGATCCTCTACCTCTACTTCCTGCATGCTGAGAATACAGACATTCACCACCATTCCCAGCCCCTTATTTTTTTCCAGGAGGATGCTCTGCTCTGTATAGAATAAGCAGTTAGTAGAGCATTGGTGGTACACACCATTAACCCCAGCAGAGCAGACAGATGGATCTCTGGGTTTCGGGCCAGCCTGGTCTACGCAGCCAGTACCAGACCAGCCAGAGCTACACAGCGAGACCCTGTCTTTAAAATAAAGACTGGATGAGGACTGGAAATGTAGCTCAGTGGTAGAGCAATTGCCTGGTGTATGTGAGCCCATGGGTTCTGTCCCCAGCCCTTAAAGACAGACAGACAGACAGATAGACAGACAGACACTTTTTGTGGCTTTGTTGTGTATTGTTGAATTGCTTTTCAGAAGGACTACAGGCATCCCTTGTCACTGTTTCCGTAGGCCACCCCCTGCCATCTTGGTAAAAGGTGAAACATTTTGATTTAGATTATTCCTGCTTTGCCTGCTGGACTGCAGTGAGGCTGATATGATCAGATGACGCTAACCAGAAAGGGATGATAGAGGGATGGACCCACCTTGTGTTTTCCCAGTTCCTGACTGTATGGTTGAAACTCAAATATCCGGAAGCTGGTAGAACCCCAGGTTGGCGCGCTGAACACTAACCCAGGGAACCAGGGCCACTGTGGAAGCAAGAACCTGTCCCTTAGAATGCTCCATCTTTCTCTGAAGCAGTTCTTTTTCTAAAGCAGCTCTTTATCCTCTGGGGAAATCGCAGAGATTAGCAGCACCATCAGCAGCGCGAAAGGAGCCGGGCTACTGAGCCCACCCCCATCCCGCTGCCTGTTTGGTCCATGCAAAGACAGATGATGGATCCTAGGGAATGACAGTGGGTTGCTGTGCCTGCAATCAGATGATGACTCAATTGCAGTTGCTGTCCCAAATGAAGAGTCTTGACTGGAGGCAAACCAGTGCAGCTACAGCTGACAGACACATGAGTGACTTAGCAAATGCCTTTTCATCCACACTGATTTCTAAGGACCACCCAAAGCCGGGTGCACGTCTGCGAAGCCTTGCCTCGGGGCAGCATCGACATTCCCACTTTCTGCCCTCACAGGGGCTTGGTAGAACTTGATCTCCAGGGTCCCCGCAGTCCTGTGCTGACTGCTGCATGGACAGCAGTACGCTGATCACATCCAAGGAGCTGAAAGTGGTTTCATTAGCGGGATTAGCAGTAGCCCTTTGTGATGTCAATCAGCCAAGACCAGTCTGGACATAAAAAGAACCATTTAACTCACTAGAATCATAGAGGTTCTGTGAGGGGTGTGTGTGTGTGTGTGTGTGTGTGTGTGTGTGTGTGTGCGCGTGCGCGCGCGCGTGCGGACTGAGGATTGAACCTAGCTCCTCATGCATGCACTGAGCCATATCCCTAGCCCTTAAACTCTTGACCCTCCTCCCTCAGTCTTCCAAGTGCTGGGATTGCTGGGCGCATGCACTCATGGCTACCTCATAGTTATTTGGATAGAAGGAATTGTGTGTATGTGTACAATGTATGTATCTGTGCGCGCGCGCGCGCATGCATGCTCATGAGCATGCAAAGCTTATGTGGAAGCCAGAGGTCAACATCTGGTATCCTCTTCTATCACTGTCCATCCTATTTTATAAAAAAAGATTTATTTAATTTAGGTGTATGAATGTTTGCCTGTATTTATATATGTGTACCATACATGTGCTTGGTGCCCAGGGAAGCCAGAAGAGGGCTTTGGAACTGTCCTGTGGGTGCTGGGAATTGAACCTGGGTCCTCTTAACCAATGAGCCATCTCTCCAGTCCTCCATCGTATTTTTTGAGAGTCTTCACTGAACTTGCCCAGCTAGACTGGTTGGCCAGTGAGCTCCATGAAGTCACCCATGTGTCCCCTCCCCCCAGGTGTACCGAGGTTACAGGGGATGCGCCTCTCCATGCCCAGCTTTTATGTGGGTGCTGGGAAGCTGAACTCAGGTCCCCGTGCTTACACAGCAAACACTTTACCCCCTGAACCATCTCCCCAGCCCCAGAAAAGGCTTGCTAACTAGCCCGGCATGGCAGGGCTACTGAAATCCCAGCACTCATGTGGCTAAGGCAAGAGGATCGCAAGAACTCTGTCCCAGAGTAAAGAGTACAGGGGGGCCAGCAAGATGGCTCAGTGAGGAAGAGGTGATGATGTTGATGATGATGGTGGTGGTGATGATGAGTTCAGTCTTCAGAATCCAGGTGGTAGAAAGAGAGACGACTCCTGCAAATTGTCCTCTGATCACACATGAGCACCATGGCATGTACACACACACACACACACACACACACACACAAATGCACGCACACACGCACACACAAGGGTGGGGTGTGGCTCATTGATCATTACTAGCAAGTGGCAACAGCTCCTGCCTGTAAGACTGAGGGAGTCAAAAGATAGCAACTCAGAGCTCAGAGTCCCACAGAACCCAGACTTGGACCCTGAGGTAGGGGACCCTGTTTGCTTGGTGCTGTTGACATTTGCCAGGTGTTTGAGTGTTTGTGGCAACTTGTACCACATTAGATAGTGTGACTTCCATCTGCCTGTCTACCAAAGGACCCATCCAGCTTTGCATTTGGAGTGAGGCTGGCTGTGCAGCAGATTCAAGGCAGCGTGCAGGCTGGTCAGTCCCCTGAGCCGGGCAGGCAGCAGGTCCAGAAACTGGCAGAGTGCTGGTGGCATGGAAGATGCTATTTGGAGCTGTAGCGGGTGCCAGTGGGCACTTGTGGAGGCAAACCTATGTCCTCCATGTTGACTTGTCCTTTGAGACACTCCTGGCTCCTTGAGGGCCACACAGGACATCATCATGACCCTGAGGACTGTGAGGGCTGAGCTTCCATGGGGACTTGTAGGTCATTTCTGCCTCCGTCAGACCCTCACCAAGTCGTTGACTTGCTAAGTGAGAGAATAAGAGACTTCCAAGGCAGGAGTGAGGGACCTCCCAGTAAAGAGCCACACAGGAAATATTTTTGGCTTTCAGGCCATTTGGTCATAAGCACTCAACATTTCTGTGAAACAGAAATGCAGTCGGACAGTATGTAAACAAGGGGCCGTGTTCCAGCTAAGCTTGGTTTGCGAAGGCACCTGAGCTAGGCTTGGCTGGAGGGTCACTCTGGCCCACCCTTGCTCTCCTGTGCCGTGCAGAAAGTGGCCACATCCCTAGTTCTGACAGCAAAAGGAAAAGCTGGAGCTATTTGTGAGAAGCTCCAAGAAGCTGCAACTTGGCCCCCTGGAGGCTGGCTCTGGGCAAAGCCGGCTCTGCAGATGTTGTTGGGAAAGAACAAGGGAGCCACTGCTGCGCAGGCTAGGAAGGGAGATCTGGAGGGAGGCTGGAGCAAACCCTCCATCCCACAACCTTGCAGCCTTCCTCCAGTGCCCCCTGTGGGTGGAAACTGGCAGAGCAAGCCTTCCCTCTTGAAGCCTCCCTCTAGCTCCCCCTACTGGTGGAGCCTGGTGGAGCATTTGGAGAAACAATGTGGGTTGTAGGCATCTAGAGCATGGGTTTGGACATATCAGAGGGGCAGTCACAAGGGCTTTGGGGCATTCAGGTGACCCTCCATCATTTCTTCTGTTATTTTGTTATCAGTCAAAACAATGGGTTTCATTATAGTGTTTATTTTTACTGATCCTCCTCTTGTCTTTTCTTGTCAATCCTTTCGTCCTGCCCTTGTGCCCTTCTACTTCCAATAGTCCTTTCTGCCCCCACGTCATGTGTGTTCTATTAGCCTACCTCTCCCCACGCCATTCATTTTTCTTATTTAAAGATTTGTCGTATAGATGGATGGATAAATGAGCAGAATTGGCAGGCCGTTGCAATGTGAGGGTAGAGGGTGAGATAGTAGGGGGACTCACGCAGGTGAGGGCATGTGGGGCAAAGCCTCATGGGAGAATTTTGAAGAAAGGTCTTAGGGGCAGAAGAGAGATATGTTCAGGGCTTTAAAAGCCAGCTGGGAATGCTGGCCAGTAGTTGAAGAATGAGTGTTATTTTGGCATTTAAGCAGGGGGGTAGTGTGATGGTTGTAGCTTGGGGTCCCTTAGTCTGGGAGACAGAAGTGAGCTTTCCTGAGGCCTGAGCAGGAGCCAGCATCAGAGGCAGAGGAGAATGATGCCCATTCGTCAGGTGTTTAGGAGCAGAGTCAGGAGGATGGAGTGTGGATACAGCCAGGGTGAAGGGGACAGATGTGTGGGGACTGATCTCCAGGCTTCTATCTGGGAGGGATCAGGAAGACAGGATTCAGATCATTTCTGGGAGCAGAGAAGAGGGTGAAGCTGCTGCAGGTTTCCCAGAAGTTCAAGGACTTGAGCTGGAAAGACAGCTCTGGAGTTAAGAGCACTGGCTACTTTGGCAGTGGACCTGGGTTCAGCTCCCAAGCACCCACATGGTGACTCATAGCTGTCTGTAACTCTAGTTCCAGGGAATCCAGTGCCCTCTTTTGATCTCTGTGGTGCACATACACACACATACATACATGCATACATACATACACACACACATACATACATACATACATACATTCAGGCAAATGCTCATACATGTAAAATAAAAATAAACCTTTAAAACAAAGTCAGTCGGCACTCAAATACTGAGCTCCCTGCAAACACAGAGTCAGACCTGGGACTGACTTCAGCTTTGGAGGGTGGGAACAGCCGACAGGAAAAACCCTCATCAGAGGGCAAGTGGTTCCAAATACCAGAATCAACTAGATCAAAATGTCCACTCCCTCCATTTCTTCACATGTGGGTATGAAGGTCCCTCTGCATAGAGCTACTCTGGGGACCAAACACGCCGCTCTGGGGGAACCCCAGAACGGTGGCCGTGTAGGGGAGTATTGTACATGGGGAAGTGTTTGACTGTAGTGGGGTCCCAGTGTGGTACAGAGGAGAAAAGGCGACTTGGAGACCCAGGAGACTGCAGTGATGTTCCAGGCTTCAGCAAAGGATTATGGGACATGAGATACATCAGCTCCTGTGCTGAACTGGCCCCTGCGCAGTTGCCATGGACAGATGACAGGGCCCTGCCTTTGAAGGGTCTGTGGTTTAGTAATAGAGGCACCAAGGTGAACATACTTTGTCATTTAAGTTACTGAGGTCAAGGGATGTTTGCGCTATGTGGGGGGCTTTGGAGGAATGGCTGGGATCATCCCACCCTTAAAAAAAAGACAAGGTTTTACTGTATAGCCTTGGTTGGCCTGCAACTTCATTTGCAGACCATGGTGACCTTACACTCATAGAGATCTGCCTCCCTCAGCCTCCTGAGGTTCTGGATCAAAGGCGGGCACCACCACACCTAGTCCATTGCAACACAGACACTTAGGAGACCACAGATCAGCAATGGGTGATGTGAGAAAAGAGGACTCTGGAGCAGAGGTGAGGTGGGCTCTGCAGAGGGTGCTCTAAGGAGGCCTGACTCCTCGACACTCAGGAGTTTAGTTGCTGTTGAAAGCAGTCTTTTCCCTCCTTGACCTTGAGTTTTGTTTTCGGGTGCTTGTGGTAAGGAAGAGCTGGGGAGGCCCTGCAGTAGGGAATGAGTATGCAGAGTTCTAGAACAAAAAGCCGGCCACAGTGGCTGAAACAATATGGGTAGAGGATCGTGCATGCAAGGGTGCCAGCAAGGTGGGAGGCTAGCTCTCCAAGGGCCACTTAGTGATATGGGAAGCCATTGAGTATGTGTGTTTGTTTGTTTTTAAGATTTATTTCATGTGTATGAATATTTTTGCCTGCATGCAAATACGTGTACCACATGTATGCCTGGTGTCCACAGAGGTCAGCAGAGGGCACTGGATCCCCTGGAACTAGAGTTACAGACAGTTGTAAGCCATCATGTAGGTACTGGGGATTGAACACTGGTCCTCTGGAAGAGTAGCCCATGCTCTTAACCACTGAGCCATCCCTCCGGTCTCTGTTTTGAACAGAGAGACCATCCTTTTGGCTTATATGTGGGGAGTGGGTGTGGACTCCGTGAGAGATGGCAGGGTGCTGAGGAGGCAAGTGTGGCTGCCAGGAAAGCACTGGGAAGCACAGACCTGGGTGAAGGAGAGGACAGACAGGAGGAATGGACAGACTTAGGAGGATTCCTGAGCAGAACAGAGGGGAGAGACGCAGCAGGTGTGGGGCCTGAGGCAGGCCTACAGAGAGGCTGCTGGGCCACAAGAGATGGGCAGAGGGCAAAGGGGAACCCCACAGGCTTTCTGGGGAGGAGGGAGGGATCCCCAAACAGTGTGCATAAGGACCACAGAGCCCTGGGGAATGTCTGAAAGGCCAATGCTGCCATCCATCTGCACTAGGGTCCTGAGCCACCCTAGAAGGACTGTTGTGGACACACACACACACACACACACACACACACACACACACGAGAGGGGGGGGAGGGAGGATTCCTGAGTTAGTTGTGACGGTTCCCACACCAGTTCACCTCTTATTCATAAATATGACCAGTTTAGAAGAAAGGGGATGAATGCTTCTACTCTTAAGCCCCAGGAATCCCTGTATGCACAGCCACACACCTCCTCCTCTGGTTTGCCTCAGGGCTGAGCTGTCTCCTGCTGTATTGGACCACTCAAGTCACTCACCTGCGTTCCTTGTTGAACCTGCACTGTGTCTCTCAGCTCTGGTTCATCATCGGGTCCGTGTCGTGTCTTCCACACACTGAGAAGGGAGTTGTCTTTGAGATCTGCCTTCTCTCTCCCTGGCCCTATATTTCACTGGGGGCCTATCGGCTCTTTCCCTGACCTTAGGTTCATTTGTTTCTGCCTTTTGTTTTTGAGTTATTTATTATTATTGTTGTTGTTTTATATTGGATCTCACTGTGTATCCCTGGCTAGCCTGGAACTCACTGTGTAGACCAGGCTTGCCTTGAGAGATCCCCCTGCCTCTGCCCCACCACTGCAAGTGCTGGGATTAAAGTTGGGCATCACCACACCCTATTTGTGTGTGTGTGTGTGTGTGTGTGTGTGTGTGTGTTATGTGATTGTGGTGTGGTGTATGTGTGTGTGTGTATGGTATGTGATTGTGGCATGGTGTATGTATGTGTGTGTGTATGTATGGTGTGTGTGGTATGTGAGTGTGGTGTGTGTGTTTGTATGTATGGTGTGTGGAGGGTGGTATGTATGTGTGTGTGTGCCTGTGCATGCCACAGAACACCCTTGGGTGTCATCCTCAGAAATGTTATCCACCTCATTGGAGACAGGAATCTCACTGGCCTGGACTCACTGGTTACACTAATCTGGCTGACCGGTGAGCCCAGGGATCCACCTGTCTCCGCCTCCCTGATATAGTCACAAATGAATTCCACCATGTCCAGCTTTTCCACATGGGTTCCAGAGATTAACCCAGTCCCCGAGCGCTTTACAGGCTGGGCTATCTGTCCATTCCTGATGTTAAATTTTGTTTTTATTCTTTTTGTTTGGTTGGTTTTTGTTTTGTTTTATTTTTTTAAGCAGGGTTTCTGTATAGCCCTGGCTGTCCTGGAACTCACTCTGTAGATCAGGGTGACCTAGAACTCGGAGATCTGCCTGCCTCTGCCTGCCTCTGCCTCCTGAGTGCTGGGATTAAAGGCGTGGGCCACCACTGCCGGGCCTGTTTTCATTCGTTTGGGCCTGTGGCGTCTTTCCCTAACCTTGGATTACCTGTCACCTGTTCTCAACTCTTTGGTTTAGGGCCAACTCTCACTTGCACAGGGTCATGATCTGGCTCGGGGGTCATCAGACCATGGGCTCTGGTCCTGGCTTGCGTCCTCCCCCCTTGATAGACTCTCTAGGGCCCTGAACTCTGTCTCCCCAGTCCCAGCCTTCCTGGGGGCTGTACCCTGCTACAGCCCACTTCCTTTCTGCTTTGGTTGCTCTCGCCTCTTGTGTCCTCAGCCTCAGCCCCTAGGACCAGCTCTCTTCCCAGACTTGGTTTTGGGGGTCTCCTTGTATCCCCAGCCCCTGATACTGCAGGGGATGAAATAGAAATGTAGGGAAGGGTACATCTGGGAACTATATCCCAGTGAACCTAACCTCCCTTTGCAGAACGATAAACCAAGGTCTAGACACATGAACACCCCTGCTTGAGGTCATACAGTCGTGGGGGGATGGGCAGAACCAAGGCTCTTCATTCCCCGAACCCACCCTACCTGCTCTGTTTCTCAGCGGTGAGTGTTGAATGGCACATGGAACTTACTGGGCCCCTGAGAGATGTCAGTGCGTGTCCCCATTACATGTGTCTGTGGTCACATAAGCAGTGTGTGTCACTGTTGGCCAGTGTCTCAGCACATGCCTCGTGTGTGGAGCCCACTGTGCTGTAGAAATGACTGGCCAGTGTGTGCACATGCAGTGTGTGTGTGCACGTCCGTGTATGAAATGCAGGCTCTTCCCTGTTCTGTGTCAGTCCTCGGCTAACAGCTGACTAATGTCCCCAAAGTGAGACGATCCTGTAGGATCACTGAGTTCACTCAGAAAGGGGTTCCCTGCAGGTCAGGACAGCCCAGCCTACACCCTTCTCTTCATGCTTCAGCACCTCAGGCCTGTCCCCCGGCACCTCTCTCCACCAAGGTCATTGCAGCTGAGCTGGACCCTGGTCCTGTGTGTCCGCCAGACACTTGTCTAGAGCTCTGGTGCCTGCTGGAGCAGAAGACTCATGCTTACACCCACTTCATGGTCCCCAGCTGCTGCCTTTGCCTCTCTGAGACTCCCTTCTCCCATCTATAAATGGAACTAGCTGTGACCGAAGAGCTGTGGGAGAGATAGAGACGATCAGGAGGAAGTCCTATCCAGGGACTGAGGAGATGGCCCGGTGGGTAAAGTGCTCTTCACACAGGCATGAGGGCCTGAGTTCAGATCCCTGGCACACTTCCAAAGCCAGCATGTCAGCAGTGCCGGGGAAGCAGCGACAGGAGGGTTCCTGGCTCCCAATCACTCACCAGGCTGCCTAGCTGAACCACGGAGCTCCAGGTTCAGTGAGAGACCCTGCCTCAAAAAGTCAAGTGGAGAGCAGTCAAGGAAGACACCCAGTCTGGACTTCTGGCCTTCACATGGGCATATGACACATCCCCCTCCACACACATACACACACATGAACATATGGACACACATTCACACACACCAAAAACAAACAAAGCAAAACACTTCTACCCATTCTGGTATGAACAATGAAGGCCATCTATTGAAACCAAGGTCCCAGAGCAAGCCAGTGACCCGGTGCCTGGACACTAGACTCCTGCTTCCTCATGACTTGAGGATGCAGGGTGGACAGCAGTGGGTGGTGGGTTTTAAAAATAAGGCTGTTAGCTATGCATGGTGGCACATACCTTTAATCCCAGCACTGGGGAGGCAGAGGCAGGTAGATTACTAAAAGTTTGAGGCCAGCCTGGTCTACAGAGCAAGTTCCAGGACAACTAGCCTGATAACACAGAGAAACTCTGTCTTGGAAAAACAACAACAAAAAAACTAATAACAATAATAATAGTAAGGCTGTCAGCCTGTAATGCTAGCATTTAGGAGGCAAAGGGAGGAAAAGGAGTTCAGTGCTAGCCTTAGCTATACAATGAGTTCAAGGCTAGCCTGAGCAAAATGGGACTCTCTCTTGACCAAACAAAAGCCGAGCTGCTGCAATGGACTTGACCATAGTATTGTCAGGAGCGGGCGGGCCAGAGGGACTGGGACAGAGCTGGGGCCAGTCTCAGCTCTAACTCCCCGGCAGTGGCTGCGGATGTCTCTAACTGCCCACCTCTGTCTCGTGTCCCCCTCCCTCTGCCCCACCTGCTTCCCCTCCAGCAGAAGGCAGACCTGGCTGTGGCAGCCTTCACCATCACCGCGGAGCGGGAGAAAGTCATCGACTTCTCCAAGCCCTTCATGACCCTGGGGATCAGCATCCTCTACAGAGTGCACATGGTACATTTCCCTGTGTGTGCGGGGAGGTGGGGGGAGGTGGGGGGTGTGCCCTAGCATCGTGACTAGGGATGGGCTTAAGGAGACCTGGGGTTGATGGGCTGGCTGGGCTCCTGAGTCCCTGGAGGGTGGGGGGGGGGGGGGGGGCTGAGCACACAGCCTGTGGTGGGGTAGCCGCTCCCACTGGCCTTTCTTCCACCTAGGGCCGCAAGCCTGGCTATTTCTCCTTCCTGGACCCCTTCTCCCCTGCTGTGTGGCTCTTCATGCTTCTCGCCTACCTGGCTGTCAGCTGTGTCCTGTTCCTGGCGGCCAGGTGAGTGGGGCCACCTGCTCCTGGGGAAGGAGGGGTGGGGAGAGGCAGGAGCCCAGCCCACAGGCCACCCACACTGAACATTGTGGGGCCATGGGTGCCCTATACCTGCCTTCCTGTCTGTTTCTCTCTTTCCCCTTGGGGATCTGACTTGGGCTCTGGTGCATCTCTACCGGGCCTCTCTCCTTCCCTTTCTATCTGCTTCTCGCCTCTACTGCAATGTCTACTTCTGTGGTGTGTTAGCACCTCTGCTCTCTGCCCCCCACCTCCCCACTTTTCTGCCTGTGTCCGTCACTCTCTTTCCCCGACCCTTCCGGTCTCTTCTTACACAGTGGCTTCACCTCCTACCTCTTCTTTTCTGCACCTCAGCCTCACCCACCCACCCATCTCTCCACAGGCTGAGCCCTTACGAGTGGTACAATCCGCACCCATGCCTTCGGGCGCGTCCCCATATCCTGGAGAACCAGTACACGCTGGGCAATAGCCTCTGGTTCCCCGTGGGTGGCTTCATGCAGCAGGGCTCGGAGATCATGCCCCGGGCGCTGTCCACACGCTGTGTCAGCGGAGTCTGGTGAGCCTCTGTGTGTCTACACTGTCAGGATGACTGGGGGGGCCTTCCGTTCTGGGGATAGGGGCTGCTGTACTGTCCCTGGCGAGTCCCTCGTCCCTCCCATGGCTGCAATTAAGAGGCGAACCTCAACAAAGTAGCCCACTGTCTCTATGGCTTTGGGTATGGATGTCCCCTCTCTTTGCCTCAGTCTCCCTCATCTGAAAAATAAGACGGAAAGGCCTGTCACATGTATGAACATTTTAAGATGGCTGGGGCAGGGGAATTGTGAGTTTGAGAGCAGCCTGAGCTTAAATATCAGGTTCAAGGTCACCATGGGCTACTAACAAGACAGTGTCCAAAAAATACCAAGGATTGGGGCCACGGCTTAGTGGGAGTACTCGGCTAGCATGTACAAGGGCCCAAGTTCATCCTAAGCACCTGGGTGGGGGTGGGGTGGGGGTAGGGGAGCATGACTTGGGCGTCAGTGAGTCTATGCTGAAAAGTACAGAAAAGTGAGCCGTCTGCTGCCATGGCAGGAGGGGTGTCTCTCTTGCTGTCTGTGACATTACCCTGGTCATTTAGAGTTCTTGAAGTCTCATGGGGACCCACTATCCTGGATAAGATTCACTTCCCCCTGGAACATGCACCAGGAAGCTCATGCCAGCTACAGCCCATGATGCCTGGCCCACATTATTTTAAAATTTTATTTCTTTTTTAATTTATTTGTTTATTTTATTGTGTGTGCGTGTGTGTTCATCATGCAAATGCAGGTGCATCCATATATGTGAGGTTTTTTTTGTGTGTGCGTGTATGATGGATGTGGAGTATTGTGTGGGCACATATACATACATGCAGTTGTATGTGCAAGTGTGTGCAAGAGTGTGTATAGGCCAGAAGTTGGCACTGAGTGTCGTTCTGTGTTGTGCTCCACTTTATTTTTTGAGGCAGGATCTCTCACTGAACCTAGAGCTCACCAATTTAACTAGAAGGCTGAAGAGATGGCCCAGTGGGTATAAATGCTTGTGGTGTAAGCCTGCCGGCCTGAGTTCAATACCAGAAGCTGCAGGAAAGTGGAAAGAGAAAATAAACGGCAGGATTCTCCTCTGTCCTCCACACGTGCACTGTGGTGTGCACATAATCCATATCACACATGCACACACACACACACACACACACACACACACACACACACACACACTAATAATAACAATAAACAACCAAGCAACCAAGGCATGGGAGAGGCTGGGGACATCGCTCAGTTGGCAACAAAGTGCTTGCTTAGCCTGTGAGAAGATCTGACTTCAATCCCCATCAGTGCGCACACAGGACCTGGTGGTACACACCTGTGTTCTCATCACTGGGCGATACAGGCAGGAGGATCCGTTCAAGGCCATCCTTGGCTACATACTGAGAAAAGGACTAGGAACATAGCTCGATATAGAACACTTGCCTAGTATGCTCAAGGCCCTGAGTTTAACACCCAGCACTGGAAAAACAGAAATTCAGACAGTACCTCTGTGTTCATTCCTATGTCTGCTACAAAGTTCACCCCCAATTTAGTGGTTTAAAACGACATAAATGTACTGTCGCTCAGTTCTGGACATCAGAAACCCAAACTAGATTTGCTGGACACCTGCTTTGTCGGGTGTTCAGGTCCCAAAGAGGATGTACAGGGTTGGGGGGTGGAGGTGGACACCATCTGAGGGTGAATTAGGATGGCTGCCAGTAGCGTTTAATTGAAAAAAGAATACACCTTTTATACTCTATAGTTGCACATAGGATTAAACAGGAGACAAGGGGCATGTGAGCTGCCGGGTGGCTTGAGATTAGGGGTTGAGGAAGCTAGCATTGACTTTGACAGTGGGCGCCAGTCATATGTTACTGGAAGGACCACAAGTTCCTCTTGCTAGAGATAAGGAGAATGACTGCTTTATCAAGCAGGAACTTTCCTTACGCCCCTGCGGGAATGGAGACCCTTACCCAAATGCCTGACCCTGGGGAAAGGACTTCTTCTGGGGAGCAGACACTGTACTACAGTTTCTTAGTCTGCTCTATGGTCCTGTTCCTCTTTTAAGGATCCCCAAAGGCAAGGTCCTGATGACTTACTCTTTTCCCATTATACTGTATCATTCTGATTTCTCTGTATTTATTAACTGAACTCTTGCCCTTAATGGCCTCAGCTCTGGATCTGAATTGTAGGCATTTCCTCCTTGGGATCAGGTGTGTCTAGTAAATCTCTAACTTTCCTGTTCTTGGTGTAATTAGGAGGGTACAATGGAATTCCGGGTTCCTCAGTGGTGGGGAATTTTTTTTCCAAAGAATTATTTTGTTTAAAGAGGCTACCATTGTACACATTTTTATCCTTTACCAAAGCCCACACAGAATTTCCCAAAGGGAAAGGCATTAATAGTGAGAATCATTAAACATGAAAGTTATAAGATGCTGGAGAAGTGTGGTCTGCATTGTCAAAATGCTGGAACTTCAAGCAGCAATGGTCGCCATGTGGTCCACGCCATAGTTCTGATGGGGCTAAAAGTCATTAGTGGGCCTGCCTCCTGCAGACCCCCGAAGACCCCTTTACTTACCTTTTCAAGCTTTTAGAAGCCTCCTGCATTTTCTGATCCATGGCCCAGTACTTAAAAAAAAAAAAAAAAGCAACATAACATCATCAAATCTTTCTCTCTGACTTGTTATTTATTTTTGCAAAGCTAAATATAGAACCTAGGGATTTGTGCATGTTAAGCAGGAGTGCTACTTACCCTCCCTGGGGGATTTAGGCAGGGGCTCTACCACTGAGCCACACCCCAGCCCCTCACTGGGGGATTCTAGGCAGGGGCTCTACCACTGAGCCACACCCCCAGCCCCTCACTGGGGGATTCTAAACAGGGGCTCTACCACTGAGCTATATCACCAGCCAAGTTTTTTGTATTTTGGAGACAAGTTCTCACCAAGTTGCTTACGCTTGTCTTGAATTCACTCTTGTAGCCCCAGCTTACCTGAGCTTTCGGTCCTCCTGCCTCAACCTTTGAAGAACCTGGAATTACGATGCTTTTCCACTGGACTCGCCTCTGGTTTCCTTTCACATCCACGCACTTGTGATTCACCAGGCCTGCCTGGACGGTCCAGGATCGCTTCCTCTCTTTAGCCCTTAATTTCACCTCCAAAGTCGCTTTTACCATGCAATGACAGGTCGACGTTTTCCAAGGATTGAGGGGTGGATGTCTGGTGCTGGCTGTGGAAGGGGCTCGTTCGGCTCCCTCAAGTCCCAGGTGCACCAGCCACACCTTGACTGCTTCTGAGGGATGGACAGGTACCCTGACAGAGCTGTGAACAGTAGTCCTGAGTTGATGGGTCTGGACTGATCTAAAGGTGGGGAACCAGAGGTCTGCACT